>JAWQFJ010005237.1:7500-12500 GCA_034096865.1 Theodoxus fluviatilis
GCAGGCAGGTCTGAAGGTCGTGAAGGACGCAGCCCTGGACTTCCTGGACGGTGAGTTACTGGCCTTTTCAAGGAAGAGCAGAATGAATGAATGAATGAATGAATGAATGAGCAGAAAAAGCAAATGATAAGATTGAAACAAAAGAATGACCGAATTAAGGAACAAATAAACGAATGAAAGAAGGAACAAATAAATAAATAAATAAAAGAATATTTATTAAATGAATGGAGAATGAATAGCGAGTGAACTCCTACTACAATTTGTGTTTTTTTACAGAACCAGCTCATGTTAATTCATCAACACGCCAGAGTAATTGCGGCTTTTGAATGTAATACAGTTTTAATGTCGGCGTGCGTCTGATAATATAAAACGACAATTTCCCTCGAAATCATTAGGAGTGAATGTGCACACATGAAATATTAATGAACGATCAAGAACTCCTTCTAAAGAAGGACTAACGCGAGACGCCCAAACGACAAACGGTTAAAAGTGACAGAAAATGGATTCCTTACGGAATTTCCTGTCATGGGCCCGAAGACTGCAATTATATGATAGTATGAGAGATCCCCTCTTCCCACACTCCGCACCAACACAACGAGGCAAATACTTTGACGTCAGATAACAGAAGGGCGGGTTTGTGATGGGCGATGGAAACGGGGCGTATAGTGTAAAGTAAGGGGCGTGATGGAAAAGCTGGAAGAACGATACAATTCACTGAATCTACTCATGTTGGTCGTCTTCTCGCTTTATTTCTCATTGAATCATTGCTGTTGCTTGCTGGCAAATACAATGTCGCTACTAGTAACGTAATTGTGTAACTATTTTGCTTATGAAGTACTGGTAACTACAATTCGGTATATCATAATCTGTCACGGGAACTCTCATCTCCCGTTGTTACCAGCTCAGTACCAATCCCATGACAAGCGTTTCAAGTCTTTGCTCTTGAAACATCTTGCCGCACTCAGTGACGCCTAAAGAAGGTTGAGCTTTGTACTATACTGTTGTAGCTTACTTCCATCAATGACATTTACGTGTTGAATCTAGCGAAGTGTTTGTCTATGTTTACCTTTTTTTAAAGTATACTTTCTGCTCGAAATACTGCTTTTTGGAGCTGTGGTTGGAGCGCTCGCCCGCTGGCCGCAAGCGCTCGGAGCTTCGTGAATCCCCAAGTTGCGTCCTTGAGTAACTCGCATCGCTTCTCCCCATGTCCGTATAAAAAATGGACCTGTGAGAGCAGCGATGGCATACTGTAGTGCGATGAACCCTTGTGTGCGGCCATGAGCCAGCATCAGTGTGGAATCCTGCGGCCATGAGCCAGCATCAGTGTGGAATCCTGCGGCCATGAGCCAGCATCAGTGTGGAATACTGCGGCCATGAGCCAGCATCAGTGTGGAATCCTGCGGCCATGAGCCAGCATCAGTGTGGAATCCTGCGGCCATGAGCCAGCATCAGTGTGGAATACTCCCGAGGGAATGGAGTTGGTGCTGGTATTTGACTGCGTACGTCTTGTCTGTCTGTTACTGCGTTGTTCGACGGGTGCCCGTGAAGGATCGATCAAGCGGCTCGGAGATCAGGGGATAAAGTGAAAAGCCGTTTGAGACCCAGTCGTTGGTGATAAGTCGCTTTATGAATTGACATCTTTACCTTTACCTTTGCAAGAGGCTGAATCGGGCTTGCTGTGCGTTGCAGGAATTGAAGAGGAGGCTGAGAACTGTGGACTGGAGGAGAACATTGGCGTCGTCACATTTGGCGAGAGCACCGAGGTTGCCCAGCACTTGACGGTGGACTACCAGGCTGTCAGAAATGCCATAGGTAGGCACCTGTCTTCCTCTCGTCCGGCCCCATGGGGGTTGTGGGGGTAAGAATAGACCCATCGCATCTCCAAACGCGATTCGTAAGATGCAAATTAATAGGAAAAGTATGGCTTGATTTGCACTTACCTAAACCAGTTCGGGTGCGTGTCTATATGCCCCCGTCTCTATATGCCCCCGTCTCTATATGCCCCCGTCTTTTTTTGGTAACAAAAGTTCTTAAGACAAGTTTGATTCTTTTGTCCTAAAACGCCTAAAAATCATAAAATTTTTGTTACTTTTGTTTTTTTGAACATACATTTTTTCGCTTTTTTTTCTATTGCGGGGGGCCGCTATTGCGGGATTTTTTTTCAAAAAAAAGTAACAAACATTATATGGTTTTTTTATGCGTTTTAGGACAAAAGAATCAAAATGGCCTTAAGAATTTTTGACCAAAAAAAAATCCCGCAATAGCGGCCCCCCGCAATAGAAAAAAAAGCGGAAAAATTTGTTCAAAAAACAAAGTAACAAAAATTTTATGGTTTTTTTTGGCGTTTTAGGACAAAAAAATCAAAATTGTCTTAAGAACTTTTGATACCAAAAAAATCCCGCAATAGCGGCCCTCCGCAATAGAGAGCCGACCCCTATAACTCTAACCCTAACCCTAACCCTAACCCTATGTGGCCATGAAGAACACACTCAGACAGGGGGCATATAGAGACGGGGGCATATAGAGACGGGGGCATATAGAGGTGTCCCCACCAGTTCTAGTGATGTTTGTGGTCAATGGCCTTACATAACCTATAAGAGGGGCTGGAAAACAGTATCTGTCCATCCATCTATCCATCCATCCATCCATCCATCTATCCATCCATCCATCCATCCATCCATCCATCCATCCACCCACCCACCCACCCACCCACCCAGTCAGTCAGTCAGCCAGTCAGCCAGTCAGCTTGTTAGTCTCAACATGGCCTGGCCACTTCGACCTGAACAAAATCCTCTGCGTCGGACTCCTCCTGCTTGTACAACACCCAGTCGTTAACTGTGTGCGTCTTTATGTGAGTGGGTAGGTTTGAGAAAGTGAATGAGCATGAGTTTGTGCGTGTATGCGCGTGAGCATGTGTGTTGTGTGTTGTGTGTATGTGTGTGTGTGTGTGTGTGTGTGTGCGTGCGCGCACTTGTGTGTATGCATGTGTGTGTGTGTGTGTGTGTGTGTGTGTGTGTGTGTGTGTGTGTGTTGGCGAGTACGTGAGTGCATTATACTCGTCTTTAATGGCTGAAAGAGCTTGCATTCTGCACTTCCGTTTCTGTCTACAGACTAAACATCCAGTCGTTGCTCTCTGTTGACAGAGAACGTAACACTTGGTGGACGGTCTCCAATCTTCGAAGCACTGCTTGTGTGTCTTGCTGCCGTCGGTGAAAGAGGTGAGTAGAACTTTAGTACATAGATAGACTGTAGCAAACAAGGCGATCGAGTGCGCGCGCGCACGTGTGTGTGTATGTGTGTGTCTTATTTCTCTGTATGTGTGTCTATGTGTGTTTGTTTCTGTGTGTGTGTGTGTGTGTTTCTGTGTGTGTTAGTTTCTATGTGTCCCTATCTCTCTCTCTCACTCTCTCTCACTCCCTCTCACTCTCTGTCTCTCTCTCTCTCACTCTCTCTCTGTCTCTCTCTGTCTCTGTCTTTCTCTTTGTGTCTGTGTCTCTCTGTCTCTCTCTCTCTCTCTGGAAGAGGTAAAGAGCCTTTCTCTCTCTATCTATCTCTCTCTCTCTCTCTCTCTGTAAGGAAGAGGTAAAGAGCCTTTCTCTCTCTATCTATCTATTTCTCTCTCTCTCTCTCTCTCTCTCTCTCTCTCTCTCTCTCTATATATATATATATATATATATCATATATATATATATATATATATATATATATATATATATAAAACTACATCTGTTGTGCCAGCATGCGTCATCACTTGGGTCTCCTAATCCTTATGTTTTCGAAGCGCCCTTTGACGCCTGTTATTCCCGCCTTTTTTCTGTTGTGTATCTTTGAAGTTTTTAAAACATCGAAGAGTTACCTCCTTTACGTTTGTTGTGCTTTGAGGGCTTGTTAGATGACGTCACTACATGAATATGCAGGTGGGACACTAAGGATAGGACACACCCACAACGTGCACCCTCGAGCCATCGTCTTCACGGACGGCAGGGCGACAGGTGGGGAATCGGACAGCGGACCCGAGAACAACGACTCCACCCCCACCCACGTGAGTGGCCTTGGTGACTAATTTGGACTGACTGAAGTGGTTTTATTTCATGGCATTGAAAGTCCAACTGACTTCGGACTTTGGAAAGCTTCAACCATTGTCATCGTCGTTGTGGCCCTTATCATCATCATCATCATCATCATCATCATCATCATCATCATCATCATCATCATCATCATCATCATCATCATCATCATCATCATCATCATCAATATTGCAGTAATCATCATCATCACCAGCACCAGCACCACCAGAAGCAGCAGCAGCACCACCACCACCACCACCACCATCGCCACCACCACCATCACATCCAAAGAAAAAGTTTTTATTTATGTCTCCACGCGTACATATTCAACAGACTACCAAAGTTTTACTTTATCTTTGAACCACTGTACCTAAGGGGTCGTCAACAAGCATAAACATCCCATAAAGGACATTAAGTTTGCAGAGCATAGTGACTTAAAAATTGAAGCAGTTTCCTTAGATGTCAAAAGACGGAAAGATGAGCAAGAGGAGATCGAGGGAGGTGAAGTGGAGATAGAGTTGTTGGAACCATTGATAAAATTTTATCTTTTCATGCAAATAAAATTGCATTCTAGAATGTCTGTAATTATCTCATCGACGTTACTTTCAGATGAGAATAGCACTCATCCAACTCATCAACGAGATAAACAGTCCGGAGCACGTGAGCACTGTGAAGCCCATACTGTGGGTGCCCTGCGGAAATGTCGACAAAGTAAGTTCCTTTGCCTCCAGGTCTTCTACGCATGTCGCAATGAGATAAATGAATTCACTGCAAAGTTTCATTCCATTACTTTTTGTAGTGCGAGAACTCATTTGTAAAAGCTGTATAACTCTGTATTTACCTGTGGATGTAAAGTAATGAGCACTGCTATACGGAGATGAATTAACATTCGGAACTGATATCCCAGCACGTATATGCAGAGACCATACTTGT
>JAWQFJ010005238.1:0-14817 GCA_034096865.1 Theodoxus fluviatilis
ACAAAGTCGCTCTACGACACTCGCTTCGCGACTGGCAGGCGCGGCGTTCAACTCTGCACGAGTCGTAGAGGTGTATCCTTGGGCAAGGCACTTCATCCATTGTCTGCCTCTCCTACTAAAGAGTTAAACCGGTAACCGGTTTCTGCTGTTTCTCCTTTGTCAGCCCGCGTAACTGCCTTTCTCTTAGTAGTCACATTCTCAACCTCCCAACCTCCTTTCCCCTTTCTCAGATGCAGCCTATGGTGAAGTGGAGAAGCAGCTGTCCAATATGCAGGGCCTGCTGGAAAGGCAAGCAACGGAAGATTCTGAAAGGGTCCGTTTTCTCAACGACATTCTTGAGCTCCTCATCAACGAGTTTCATGCCATGAAGTCTCCCCAAGGTATTGGTCTCGGAAAAGACACGTCGGCTCGCATTGCAGAGCTTACACAGAAATTCTTTGCTTCCTGTGACCCATCTGTTCCAAGTGGACAACATGGCGTTGATGGTGCCGCATCTGGTCAGATTGGACAGACGAGTTTATCCAATGCCAGGTAGGTTGTGTTTCAGCCGTGTCAACAAAATAGTGATAGCATGGAATGACTCTCTCTCTCTCTCTCTCTCTCTCTCTCTCTCTCTCTCTCTCTCTCTCTCTCTCTCTCTCTCTGTGTGTGTATAGGAGAAAGAGTGTCTTTCATTTTCCGAGGTTCAGACTTGCAAATCACTTTATCGATTCGTGAAGGAATAGCATCCAATAGCAAGCATGCATGTCATCAATTTCGATAGAGACAGACTGCAGGAACATAGCCCGGCAGAAGTTTCCCGTTAGTTCTCCATCTCAGATTTCACAGGCAACTGTAGGAAATATACGTAGAGACTACAACATCTGGGTATTAAATTGTTTTACATATCGCCTCCTTGTTAGTGGACCACTGCTCGATAGGTCATGCTATTATGTAACGGATCCATCTCAACTTCACAAGAAGTAATGCATTTTGATGATGGTACATGTCCATACTGCTATCACATGGTTCCAATCACATTCACTGCCAGCAAATGTCCGATGTTACAATAGCGTGGGAAGATGCAGTACAAGCAAGTTAACTACCTTGTCGAAGATGCAACCCTAGGGTCCATAGATATTCAAAGAGTGCTCCTTACACACACACACACACACACACACACACATATATATATATATATATATATTCGAGCGTCTCGACTGCAAGGTCAGCGTTCCTTTTTCTCCCCGTCAGGGAGAAGCAATGTGGTCAGAGCATTTTGCTTAAGGACACTTTATAATATTGGATCATCGTCAATATTCGACGTATCCGTCGCAAGAAGAAGTTTATAAGAATGGACTACATTCACGACATATAACAAGATTTGTCGAAAATAATTTATTGTTGTAGATTTTCATGCAGCAATAGAAGGATTGTGTCGGACACTTGTGCTAAGCTTCCAGCTTATCTCTTTGTTGTAAAAAAAAATGCAGGCAGGCAAGCTAGATGTTTTTGGAGCAAGCTTTAAACAATTTTACTGGATCCCCAGTAATTCCAACTGTCTTATTAATGCATGTAAGCTATCGCCTTTGCGCTTTGCAAGCATACTATAGAAAACACGAAGATCTCAGCGAAGATATCGGTTTTACATGACAATAATACTTCGCCTTCAGAACAGTATATCCTTCTGCGTATCCATTTTACAGGGTCTCGGACATCCGCTCTGACGTAACAACAACCGGGAGGGCTGACGTCACCATGCTTCACAGCACCGCGCCACAAGACGGGCCGCCTGGAGCGAGTGTCGCTGCTACGTCATCCAGCGAATGGAGACAGCAGGGGGATGTGGACCGACTGCAAGCGTTGCCGATGACGCAAGCTTCCAGCTCTAGTCAGACCAGGGCTGTTGGACAGCCAGACACACCAGGACAGAGCAGTGCTCGACTGCGAGCTGGCTCAACACCAGACCAGCAAACCCAACATGGAAGCATCACTCAAGCACAGGTGTGTACTGATCCAGAAGACCCCCTCGTAGTGTGACTTGTATGACTGAGAGGGACAGTGTCCATTTGTGACCTTTTTAAATATAATTTTTTTAAAGTAAAACACCACTGCTACATAATGTGTTTGGTGTCGGCATGTATTATGACACTTGAGAGGGAGATACTTTATGAATATTCTCTCTAAACCTTGCCCCTAATCCCACAACAAAGGATCCCCATGCAATCCTTGAAAGCGGAGTCTGATTCATATTCTACATGTATTTAACATATTCACTTGCAGGTTTCCTGCTGATCATGCTTCATCTGCTCAAGGCTGTTCTTATATAGCAAGAATGATTGATTTTAAAGATTGCAGACAGTAGCATTTCACTGCGACATGAATAAAGTGTGAAAGTTAGTTGATGCAGATACTCAATAGGGGATGCAATCAACAAGTAAAAAGCGATGTCTCAGGGCCCGTATTCACAACGGCGATTTATCTTTTTAACACTCGATTTATCCCCTAAACCCGGGTTATCTTGATAGGTTAGATAAGGTACGTTCGTCAGAGGATCCTAAGTTGCGCTTTGCTATATATACTGGTTTCCAGCCAAGGAAGAGCGGAACAGGCAGTTGGAATCGTCTGAGTTTAGAGATAAATCGGGGTTAAAATAAATCGCCGATAAATCGCCGTTGTGAATACGGGCCCAGGTCTTGTTCCCACCGCTATTGCCGTGAAAATTTAACTGTAAATGCGGATATTTTTTAGTAAGATGTGCACTCATACATGCATACACATTATTTCAGTCATCTGTACATGCATGTCGGTGCTCTCTCTCTCTCTCTCTCTCTCTCTCTCTCTCTCTCTTTCTCTCTCTCTTTCTCTCTCTCTCTCTCTCTCTCTCTCTCTCTTCCTCTCTCCTCCTCTCTCTCTCTCTCTTTCAGGGGTTTGTTTGTTTGCTTGCTTGTTTTAACAGAGGCTGAATGCAAGACTGGCGGCGGTGCTTAATTAATTAATATCCATTGGAAATAAAGTTCATCCAATCTCTTTCTCTCTCTCTCTCTCTCTCTCTCTCTCTCTCTCCCCTCTCTCTCTCTCTCTCTCTCTCTCTCTCTCTCTCTCTCTCTCTCTCTCTCTCTCTCTTATGTTCGCCTTCTCACTTGTTCGCAGTTTTAAACACGTGATCTTAACTGCTCGAGACGGAGTACTTACGGGAAACCAATTTACTTGACTTTGTGCACTCTAGAAAGACTTGGCACTCAATGCCCATCAGTATCACTCCTCAGCCACAACTTTCTCGTATAATGATTGATCGCAAGTCATAAATTAAACGAACATGATAAGTATTTTTCTGTGATCCTATCCAAATGAGTCGGCTCTATAACACCTTGAGGACCATTCGTTTGATTTAGATGCATGAATTGTTAAATTAAGGAAGTGTTATGAGATATCTTCAAACACCGAGTTCGTACGATAAACTGATACATACTTTACATTTCTGATACTACGTAACTGATTATATATGTATATAAAGTGCATAGTATGTTTTTCAACAAGTATTGTACCTTCTGCTAATGACGACCATTGATTAAAAATCATTCCAATAGCGTTTTTTGAGTTGCTCTTCTGTTCATAGGTGATTTGAGTAAATTTGCTAGGAAAGGATAACAGATACTTTTTTCCCCTCCGGAGTCTGTTGCAGAACATTTACAGTGCTCTGCTGTAGGTCGATCTGAACCAAGTGTCCTATTAGACTGAAAAAACAATCCCAACACTACAATAAGAGACACAATCCTTTGTTACAAAATGGACACGAACATGAAAGAGGAACGTCAAACAGGAGGAGACATTACTGCTGCGACGAGCCATACAAGAACGACAAACATGAGGGAATGAGTTTTAAACTGTTGACAAATTTTCCTGAGACGAAAAAAAATGAGTGGAAACCCAGTGTGAGTAGTGCCCTTCCCCCCACCCCCATTCCATCCCCACCCACCCCATCCCCCACCCACCCGATCCCTCACCCACTCCATCCCCCACCCACCCCACCCTACACGAAACTTTAGGAAGTTACTTTACTTATGAAGATATAATATGCGCAAAAGCACTTTACGAAAAAGATCTGTGGAAAGCGTTAGTACATCCACGGTAAGTTATTAAAAAAAAAATTTAATCTTGCGACCATTTGCTTAACATTGCACGATTTAACATACAATATCAGTACACTCATCTACGAGATATTTCTCATTGTTTACAGTTAGGAGATAAGAAGTTAAAAAATTTTTTATTAATGCTGGAGTTCTTTTATAGCAACACGGGGTGTAATAACGCATACGATAGATCTTAACGTTTCGCTTAAAACATTTTGTTTACTCTGTGGAATGCTCCCAGAATTTGTTTTTACAGAAAACATTTCGACATGTGTATGACAATGGTACATTCATGTTTCTAGTGGCTACCGGACGTTTGACACTTTGTGCTGCGGACCTCTAGACTGCATATTTTGGGAGGCATCTTTCTTCAAAAGAAAGTCAAACATACATTGCACAAACACACTGGCTTAAATGCGTTCATTAGATTTCACAGAGTAAGTTCTTCTCTCACCATTTCCTCTGGCGGAGATCCCTCAATGCATCCTACGTACAGTTGCAGCAGACATTCCAAAGCCAGGGTTCTGGGGAGTCTGCCATCAGCCACTATGGCATGTCGGAGATGCAACTTGCGACGGAAAGTTTCGGCCTGACCTCGTCTATGCACGAACAACGTTCGCAAGAAATCATGTACGTTTATTTCGCCTCTGATTTATTCTCTTGCACAATGTCTCATTCATGACAGTTGCTTTGGATGACTGATTGATGATCTAATCGATTGATTGATTGATTCTACTGCTGTGAAAAGAAAAGTTCTATTATAAATGAATTCCTTTAAATTCAAGAATGGCAAACCTAAAAATTCGAATGTACAAGCATCGCTATTGGAGGGAACACCCCATGATATGATAGACGTCTTTCCACTTGAAAGAAGTGCATGTCACACCATCGGGGATTCATGCGTCCGCATCAACGTACCTGTTCCCAGCACTAATGAAGAAGTCTACAAATACGTACAGTTTTAATTCTGTTCGTTTCACCTTTAAATCATGTTACCCCTGTAAATCTTGTAAACATGTGCATTTGGAAACATGTTTTACAGGCCATTGAAAAATCGAGACTCTGAATCCGTAAAAGAACACACTTCAAACGATCAGGATATTGGTTAGTATTCCTGAACGTGCACACACACACACACACACACACACACGCACACACACACACGCACACACACACACACACACACATACATCATGCACACATGCACACGCACACGGACACACACTCGCGCGCCGGCACACACACACACAAACACACACACACACAAACACACACACACGCGCGCGCGCGCGCGCACACCTGCACACACACACACACACACACCTCTGCACACATGCACCCACACACTGTTGCGCACACGTACACACATACACTCACATACAAACACACTCACACACATGCACACATACAGACATACAAACACACACACACGCACACACACACCTACATGCACATATACATACACCCATTAACGGACGCAGGGGCGGACGGACGGACGGACGGACGGACAGACAGACAGACAAAAAAATGAAACTACAAAAAATAGATGGAAGACAAAAAGACGAAAAGTACAAAAGACAGACAATTGATAAATTAAAATAATTAATGAACGATCAAAAGTACGAAGTTATAAAGAAATGAAAAGAAGAAAAATGATGCATGACGAATGGAAAACATAATATAGTTTTAGCCGAATTCTTTGAATTAGCATTTTCCCGAAATGTCTGCTGCTTGTTATGAATCTGACATACCTTTTTGAACAGGAAAAACGTCAGCTGCGAATGTTACTGTGGTACCTAGTGACGCAGAGACCTTCTCACTAAATGCTGCCGAACCAAGCACAAAATCGGGAGGTGAACTGCCCCATTTACAATGATCGAACACTACTCATATTTTAATGGCAGCTACCCTGTTGATCCAAACTGCATGTGACATAATGTAATTGTAATTTGTAGGGTAACAAACATCGCTTTAGGGGCTTCTAAGATACGCTAATGCTAAGACACTGCTTCTAAGATACGCTAATGCTAAGACACTGCTTCTAAGATACGCTAATGCTAAGACACTGCTTCTAAGATACGCTAATGCTAAGTCACTGCTTCTAAGATACGCTAATGCTAAGTCACTGCTTGTAAGATACGCTAATGCTAAGTCACTGCTTGTAAGATACGCTAATGCTAAGTCACTGCTTGTAAGATACGCTAATGCTAAGTCACTGCTTGTAAGATACGCTAATGCTAAGTCACTACTTGTAAGATACGCTAATGCTAAGTCACTGCTTGTAAGATACGCTAATGCTAAGTCACTGCTTGTAAGATACGCTAATGCTAAGTCACTGCTTGTAAGATACGCTAATGCTAAGTCACTGCTTGTAAGATACGCTAATGCTAAGTCACTGCTTGTAAGATACGCTAATGCTAAGTCACTGCTTGTAAGATACGCTAATGCTAAGACACTGCTTGTAAGATACGCTAATGCTAAGTCACTGCTTGTAAGATACGCTAATGCTAAGACACTGCTTGTAAGATACGCTAATGCTAAGTCACTGCTTCTAAGATACGCTAATGCTAAGGCACTGCTTCTAAGATACGCTAATGCTAAGTCACTGCTTGTAAGATACGCTAATGCTAAGTCACTGCTTGTAAGATACGCTAATGCTAAGTCACTGCTTCTGAGATACGCTAACGCTAAGTCACTGCTTGTAAGATACGCTAATGCTAAGTCACTGCTTGTAAGATACGCTAATGCTAAGACACTGCTTGTAAGATACGCTAATGCTAAGACACTGCTTGTAAGATACGCTAATGCTAAGTCACTGCTTCTGAGATACGCTAATGCTAAGTCACTGCTTCTGAGATACGCTAATGCTAATTCACTGCTTGTAAGATACGCTAATGCTAAGTCACTTCTTGTAAGATACGCTAATGCTAAGTCACTGCTTGTAAGATACGCTAATGCTAAGTCACTGCTTGTAAGATACGCTAATGCTAAGACACTGCTTGTAAGACACGCTAATGCTAAGTCACTGCTTGTAAGATACGCTAATGCTAAGACACTGCTTGTAAGATACGCTAATGCTAAGTCACTGCTTGTAAGATACGCTAATGCTAAGACACTGCTTGTAAGATACGCTAATGCTAAGTCACTGCTTGTAAGATACGCTAATGCTAAGTCACTGCTTGTAAGATACGCTAATGCTAAGACACTGCTTGTAAGATACGCTAATGCTAAGTCACTGCTTGTAAGATACGCTAATGCTAAGTCACTGCTTGTAAGATACGCTAATGCTAAGACACTGCTTGTAAGATACGCTAATGCTAAGTCACTGCTTGTAAGATACGCTAATGCTAAGACACTGCTTGTAAGATACGCTAATGCTAAGTCACTGCTTGTAAGATACGCTAATGCTAAGACACTGCTTGTAAGATACGCTAATGCTAAGTCACTGCTTGAAAGATACGCTAATGCTAAGACACTGCTTGTAAAATACGCTAATGCTAAGTCACTGCTTGTAAGATACGCTAATGCTAAGTCACTGCTTGTAAGATACGCTAATGCTAAGTCACTGCTTGTAAGATACGCTAATGCTAAGTCACTGCTTGTAAGATACGCTAATGCTAAGTCACTGCTTGTAAGATACGCTAATGCTAAGTCACTTCTTGTAAGATACGCTAATGCTAAGTCACTGCTTGTAAGATATGCTAATGCTAAGTCACTGCTTGTAAGATACGCTAATGCTAAGTCACTGCTTGTAAGATACGCTAATGCTAAGTCACTGCTTGTAAGATACGCTAATGCTAAGACACTGCTTGTAAGATACGCTAATGCTAAGACACTGCTTGTAAGATACGCTAATGCTAAGTCACTGCTTGTAAGATACGCTAATGCTAAGTCACTGCTTCTGAGATACGCTAATGCTAAGTCACTGCTTCTAAGATACGCTAATGCTAAGTCACTGCTTCTAAGATACGCTAATGCTAAGTCACTGCTTCTAAGATACGCTAATGCTAAGTCACTGCTTCTAAGATACGCTAATGCTAAGTCACTGCTTCTAAGATACGCTAATGCTAAGACACTGCTTCTAAGATACGCTAATGCTAAGACACTGCTTCTAAGATACGCTAATGCTAAGACACTGCTTCTAAGATACGCTAATGCTAAGTCACTGCTTCTAAGATACGCTAATGCTAAGTCACTGCTTCTAAGATACGCTAATGCTAAGACACTGCTTCTAAGATACGCTAATGCTAAGACACTGCTTCTAAGATACGCTAATGCTAAGTCACTGCTTCTAAGATACGCTAATGCTAAGTCACTGATTGTAAGATACGCTAATGCTAAGTCACTGCTTCTGAGATACGCTAATGCTAAGTCACTGCTTGTAAGATACGCTAATGCTAAGTCACTGCTTCTGAGATACGCTAATGCTGAGACACTGCTTCTGAGATACGCTAATGCTAAGACACTGCTTGTAAGATACGCTAATGCTAAGTCACTGCTTGTAAGATACGCTAATGCTAAGTCACTGCTTGTAAGATACGCTAATGCTAAGTCACTGCTTGTAAGATACGCTAATGCTAAGTCACTCCTTGTAAGATACGCTAATGCTGAGACACTGCTTGTAAGATACGCTAGGGCTAAGTCACTGCTTGTAAGATACGCTAATGCTAAGTCACTGCTTGTAAGATACGCTAATGCTAAGACACTGCTTGTAAGATACGCTAATGCTAAGTCACTGCTTGTAAGATACGCTAATGCTGAGACACTGCTTGTAAGATACGCTAATGCTAAGTCACTGCTTGTAAGATACGCTAATGCTAAGACACTGCTTGTAAGATACGCTAATGCTAAGTCACTGCTTGTAAGATACGCTAATGCTAAGTCACTGCTTGTAAGATACGCTAATGCTAAGTCACTGCTTCTAAGATACGCTAATGCTAAGACACTGCTTCTAAGATACGCTAATGCTAAGACACTGCTTCTAAGATACGCTAATGCTAAGTCACTGCTTGTAAGATACGCTAATGCTAAGTCACTGCTTGTAAGATACGCTAATGCTAAGTCACTGCTTGTAAGATACGCTAATGCTAAGTCACTGCTTCTAAGATACGCTAATGCTAAGACACTGCTTCTAAGATACGCTAATGCTAAGACACTGCTTCTAAGATACGCTAATGCTAAGTCACTGCTTCTAAGATACGCTAATGCTAAGACACTGCTTCTCCCCGACCAGGAGTAAAACCGAGTACCTGAGGGCAGCAACTGCACACTCTGGTGCGATCAGGCCTTGTATGCACCCATGAACCAGCATTGGGTCTGAAAACTCTCAGTCCCCGGCTGGTGGTGCTCGTGCTGGTGCTGGTGCTCGTGCTGGTGCATTCTGAACACAGAGATATAGTATCTCTGACACAGGTTGGTCACGTGACTTCGGCCCCACATTCCAATTTTACCAATCAAAATTCAACATGATCAAAAGACCATTGAGAGTAAAAAGAGACGATTCTATTTCACTCCAATTATTTATCCCGATAGATAAACACAAATTTGGTGTTCTAATAAAACTAATCTATGAGATTTTCAGGAAATCATTTGAGAACTACTTTTAGCGCGAACATCGTCTATAAGGTTGCAAACTGCCTTCAGCACGTGCGCTTGTCTTTGGAACTAGTCAGTATAAACGCATCGAAAAGGATTCCTATGGCTCCGGGCTGGTTTCGTGAATCTATGGTTATACTCTCGCAAGTAAATGCTTTCTGGCTGGAACCTGTGGTCTAACTGCCTTCACACTGTTTGACGAGCTGCTGAGTCCACACTTCGATCATTCGTGTATCGACTGATCTAGAAGTAGAAGGAAGATTTTACTCACTGTTGTCTGTGTTGAACGTTGATCGAGTCGAAGTTTCTTCTGTAGGAATCCGTCCGATTCCGAAGTTCGATATCCTCGGAGAGCTCAGAAGCAGTTTTTCTAAGTTTAATCCTTCTAAGCATACATAAAAGTAATGATTCCTCATCAGTAAAAGCACTCAGCGGGTTTCTGGGCGTATCGTACTATCGGTCCAAAAGATTATCATTATGCAGACGGGATTGGTTGCCTTACTCGCACAATGAAGTATAATTGTTGCTGTTGTATTCAAAGTCCTTATAATTAGTAGAGTTCACAATATTACACTCTTGTGATTCGAATTTTACCGCATACAAGTTTTACATTTATGGGAAATCGATGTTTAGAAAATGAACTGACAGAAAGATGGCTGCCAGTATCGAGTGTATCACAACAAGCGGAGGAATACACTCAACGATGTGATATGCCATTCAGCGTGGCTGAGACTCAGTGTTGAATGGTGGTATGCATGTTATGGAAGAATTAAGGCTATCACGTGACCAACCTGTCGCTGAGACTATATGCACTATAGTCTCAGCCACGCTGAATGGTGCTGGTGCTCGTGCTGGTGCTGGTGCATGTTATCTGTTCGTCACTGAGTCTGCCGTCAGGTGCCAGTTTGAAGCGCTTTGACCTTCGTATCTATATCTGTGAAGGATTAACCAAACGCCCGAGTGATCGGGGGCAAAGTGCTTTGAGAACCAGACTTGGGTGATAAGACGCAATATAAAATCACACTCTTCACGGACTGACAGACCATAGCATTCTAGTAAACTAGAGATTTCGCCTACCGGCAAAAGTATCTCTAGCACAGTTCACATCACGTGATGGAAGGTTTTTGGCCAATTTATGCAAGCGGAGGTCACACGAGAGGCTTGTGGGATAGCCGATGTGCTCCCGGACATACGCCGTTAAAGTAGTTCTAAGACTATTTTGCACAAAACTCTTAACTTACTCTTGTTGAGACAACAAACAACGTTTATTCGATACAATAAAATGTTTGTGTTGAAATGGAAACAAGTGTTGACATCTGAATGATTTATGTAAAAATTGGAGAGAAAAATTGTATCAGAACGAACTATTTTTGGCGCAAGGCTGTAATGCGAAAGGTCAAGCCTATTGCGCATTCGTTGCGAACTGTGCCAGAGTCACTACTGACTCGGGTTTACAGAATGGGACCATAGAGCCTCATCAGTCCCACTCTTGTCTCTTCTGTCATCTTTCAGACCCTGTGGCTCGTCGACTGCTGAACAAGGTCAACGTGTCAGAAACTGACGTTCTTCTGAGAGTCATCACGCGTGGCTTGCGGGAAGGTACGGACAGGTCAAATGTCGACGTCGCACCACGGCCTGGCAAGCCGTTCTGCAACGGATCGGTCAAGGACGTGAAGCAGCCTCTTCACCCTCTTTCAGTTCATTACATTTGGAAATATTAAAGAGCCAAACTGCTTTTTCCGTTTTGGCATTAAAACTTATTCGGCAGGAAATATGGATAAGTCATGGAATGGAAGAGAGTTCAACTCTGCAATCCAGCTTTTTGAAATGTTGAGGAGCTTGAGGCGCGTATATTTGATCGTCAACAATAAACACTCAATTACCCTTGATCGACAGTTCCGGTTTGAAGAAATGATTTTAAAATCAAATTGAAAGATTAATAGTTGTGAGCAAATACTTACTTATGGTAGTAAGTCCAATCTATTACTGATCAAACAGATGAGTAGCGTGCGGTAGTTACAGCAGAGAATAGGAGATATAACACTGGTAAGCTATGACGTGTGCTTAATAGGTTTGAGTGTGCTGGAATGAGCCCTTAAATCATCCACGTTGCTTCTCTAAGGCGCGAACTCATAAAACCTGTAACCGAAATGAATCAATATCTCTCTCTCTCTCTCTCTCTCTCTCTCTCTTTCTCTCTCTCTCTCTCTCTCTCTCTCTCTCTCTCTCTCTCTCTCTCTCTCTCTCTCTCTCTCTCTCTCTCTCTCATGCGTGTGTGTGTGAGTGCATCCGTATATGTATGTGTGTGTGTGGTTGTGTGTGTGTGTGTGTGTGTGTGTGTGTTTGTGTGTGTAAGTGTCCTTGTGAGTATGATTGTGTTTGCATGCTTGTGTGTGTATGCTTGTGTGTGTATGTGTGTGTGTGTGTGTGTGTGTGTGTGTGTTTGCGCGCGCGCTTCCGTGTGCATGTGCGTGTGCCTGTGTGAGTATGTGATCGTGTGTGAGTTTGTGTTTGTTTGTTTGTGTGCGTGCATGCGTTTATGTGTGTATGTGTGTGTGTGATTGTGTGCGTGTGTGATTGTGTGCGTATGTGATTGTGTGTGTGTGTAAGTGTGTATGTGTGTGTATCTATGTGTGTATATTTTTGTGTGTGTGTGTATGTGTGTGTATTTATGTGTGTGTGGATGTGTGTGTATGTATATGTGTGTGTGCGTAATTCTTTCACGCCCAATTTTACCAACAACTTGAGTGCAAGACCGTGTGTGACGGTCTAGCTGTGTTTGCTGTTTAGAAAAGCCAAGTCCGAGGGCGATCAGTGTGCAGACCATTCTCTGTCTGGACTGCTCCTCGAGCATGGGGCAGGCAGGTCTGAAGGTCATGAAGGACGCAGCCCTGGACTTCCTGGACGGTGAGTTACCGGCCTTTTCAAGGAAGAGCAGAATGAATGAATGAATGAATGAATGAATAAATGAATGAATGAATGAATGAATGATCAGAAAAGGCAAATGATAAGATTGAAACAAAAAATGACCGAATTAAGGAACAAATAAACGAATGAAAGAAGGAACAAATAAATAAATAAAATAAAAAACTAATAAATAAATGGAGAATGAATAGCGAGTGAACTCCTACTACAATTTGTGTTTTTTTTTAAATAAAGAACCAGCTCATGTTAATTCATCAACATGCCAGAGTAATTTCGGCTTTTGAATGTAATATAGTTTTAATGTCGGCGTGCGTCTGATATTATAAAAACGACAATTTCCCTCGAAATCATTAGGAGGGAATGTGCACATATGAAATATTGATCAACGATAAAGAACTCCTTCTAAAGAAGGACTAAAGTGAGACGCCCAAACGACAAACGGTTAAAAGTGACAGAAAATGGTTTCCTTACGGAATTTCCTGTCATGGACCCGAAGACTGCAATTATATAATAGTATGACAGATACCCTCTTCCCACACTCTGCACCAACACAACGAGGCAAATACTTTGACGTCAGATGACAGAAGGGCGGGTTTGTGATGGGCGATGGAAACGGGGCGTATAGTATTAAGTAAGGGGCGTGATGGAAAAGCTGAAAGAACGAAACAATTCACTGAATCTACTCATGTTGGTCGTCTTCTCGCTTTATTTCTCATCGAAGCATTGCTGTTGCTTGCTGGCAAATACAATGTCGCTACTAGTAACGTAATTATGTAACTATTTTGCTTATGAAGTACTGGTATATCATAATCTGTCGCGGGAACTCTCATCTCCCGTTGTTACCAGCTCAGTACCAATCTCATGACAAGCGTTTCAAGTCTTTGCTCTTGAAACATCTTGCCGCGCTCAGTGATGCCTAAAGAAGGTTGAGCTTTGTACTATACTGTTGCAGTTTACTTCCATCATTTACATTTACGTGTTGAATCTAGCGACGTGTTTGCGTCCTTGAGTAACTCGCATCGCTTCTCCCCAAGTCCGTATAAAAAATGAGAGAGCAGCGATGGCATACTGTTGTGCGATTAACCCTTGTGTGCGGCCATGAGCCAGCATCAGTGTGGAATACTGCGGCCATGAGCCAGCATCAGTGTGGAATACTCCCGAGGAAATGGAGCTGGTGCTGGTATTTGACTGCGTACGTCTTGTCTGTCTGTTACTGCGTTGTTCGACGGGTGCCCGTGAAGGATCGATCACGCGGCTCGGAGATCAGGGGGTAAAGTGTAAAGCGGTTTGAGACCCAGACGTAGGTGATTAGTCGCTTTATGAATTGACATCTTTACCTTTACCTTTGCAAGAGGCTGAACCGGGCTTGCTGTGCGTTGCAGGAATTGAAGAGGAGGCTGAGAACTGTGGACTGGAGGAGAACATTGGCGTCGTCACATTTGGCGAGAGCACCGAGGTTGCTCAGCACTTGACGGTGGACTACCAGGCTGTCAGAAATGCCATAGGTAGGCACCTGTCTTCCTCTCGTCCGGCCCCATGGGGGTTGTGGGGGGTAAGAATAGACCCATCGCATCTCCAAACGCGATTCGTAAGATGCGAATTACTAGGAAAGTCATGGCTTGATTTGCACTTACCTAAACCAGTTCTAGTGATGTTTGTGGTCAATGGCATTACATAACCTATAAGAGGGGCTGGAAAACAGTATCTGTCCATCCATCATCCATCCATCCATCCATCCATCCATCCATCCATCCATCCATCCATCCATCCATCCATCCATCCATCCATCCAGCCACCCATCCATCCATCCATCCATCCATCCATCCATCCATCCATCCATCCATCCATCCATCCATCCATCCATCCATCCAGCCACCCACCCACCCACCCACCCACCCACCCAGCCAGTCAGCCAGTCAGCTTGTTAGTCTCAACATGGCCTGGCCACTTCGACCTGAACAAAATCCTCTGCGTCGGACTCCTCCTGCTTGTACAACACCCAGTCGTTAACTGTGTGCATCTTTATGTGAGTGGGTAGGTTTGAGAAAGTGAATGAGCATTTGTGTGTGCGTGTATGCGCGTGTGCATGTGTGTTGTGTGTATGTGTGTGTGTGTGTGTGTGTGTGTGTGTGTGTGTGTGTGCGTGCGCGCACATGTGTGTTTGTATATGTATGTGTGTTTTGGC
>JAWQFJ010005240.1:0-15193 GCA_034096865.1 Theodoxus fluviatilis
GCTATTAAAGCCAACACATGCATACATACATACATACATACATACATACATACATACATACATACATACATACATACATACATACATACATACATACATACATACGTACATACATATCAACAGAATTTTATTCACCAAAGTACATACATACATGCATATAAACCAATTTTATTCAGGATTCTGGGTGCTAATGTAGGACATCAATATGTGCTCTACTGAAATTTGCTAAATATGCCTTGGTTGGCACGACCTGTTATTTACAGCTGAGAGCACTGATTGGCACATGCTTGTTGCCACTGAGAACAATGGACAGGAAAGGAGCGCAATGCTGTTTTTGTGATGCGATACTACGAGACAACACGGGGACTACAACAAGGATTAACACGAGCGAACGCGGCAGTGAGTCAAATGTCCATGCACTCAGTCACTGGGTTTGGATCAGGGATAGATACTGCTCTCAGGTCGCAGCATCGCCTCTGCCACACCTACAAGGATCCTAGGACTGCGCTGATGCCGAGGTATCGCGCAAGCCACTTGGATGAGTAGCGCGGATATCCCAGCAGCCTCAGCCCCGACACGACCCGCCTGTGCACAGTGCCCAGGCTGCCGATGTCTATGGAGATGACCAGGCATCTATAACCCAGTGCAGAGATTTCATGACAAAGTGAAGCACGTGTACTTTCGAATTTCTTTTTGTAGCACGTATCAATGTGCGCATCGAATGGGACAGCGATTTCAGCAAGAAACACTTCTCAGTCCTCCTCGTTGATGAGTGTGATGTCTGGTCTTTTTGCTGTGCATTCAAAGATGGCATCAGAGTGAAACAGCTGAGCAGATAGGATTCTGTCTTGGTACCCAATCTGATTTTGCCCCGTTCACCTTGCTTGTCTTGTGAATTTTCCTCTCAGCATTGGTGCGAAAACCCGCAAATCCGCTTTCGTTGTCTGATGATGCAGCCGGCACTTTCCGCTTCTTCATATGCAGTTGGAGGGATGCTCGAGCTGTTTCTCGGACCTGCTTGTCATTGCTGTTGAGGACAGAGAGTGCAAATGACAGGCAAGTCGCGTTGTAGATGGTGTGAGGGTTGATTAGCCCCAACCGTCCCTCTCCCCTAGGACAGAACATAAAGTCTTTGTTGGAAGAGTTGTTCAGGTGAAGCCATTTTCTTACATACCAGACTATTTCATCTTCCATTTCGTCCAGACTCTTGACTGTAAATTGGAGATTGGGGTAGAAGAAACTGAGCCTTGAAGAACCCATGACATTGACAGCTTGTAGCTTTGCTGTGACAGGCAGAGGTGCTGCGTCAATTTGCTTCAATGTGCTCTTGAAGTCTTCTGCTATTCTTGCTGCTTGGGATGCTGTTTCGGTGTTGCTCAGACTGATGTTGAACCCGAGATAGCAATAGGACTGGTCTTTGGAGTACACAGGTAGTGGGGCTCCTTGAATGAGAAGTTGCGTGTCTCCTGTTATGTCCTTATGCCAGTTGTTTCCAGTTCTTCTACCATGGAGAACTCCGCACTTCTGGTGTTTGACTTGCATGCCTGCAGCTTTCATGAATGCTTCGGTCTTTCGAACAGCATCTTTGATGTTTTCCTCGTCAGTGCTTGCAACGCAAATGTCGCCCACGTAGCCCTGTACTTGGTTCGGGATGAAGATCTCAGGATATGCATGCTGGTTCTGCTTTCCTCTTTTTCATGTGTAGTTCTAGGGAGGATCTTGCAGAGTGCTTTACCTGTGGGTCATCATTGTTCAGAGCACATACATACATACATACATACATACATACATACATACATTCATACATACACACATACATATATACATGCATACATACATACATACATGTACATTGTACAGGGACACATGGTGCAAAGAGCTGGTGGGTCAAATACTGCAGTGATGAATGCTACCAAAATTTTAATTTTCTTTTCAATCTCGCAGGGAAAAGACATTGAAAATGTCACTTACAAATAATGCAGGCTGTCGCCACATCCTGAAGAGCTATCATATTGCACATTGAGTGTGTGTTTGTATGTGTGTGTGTGTGTGTATGTATGTATGTATGCAAGACTGCAGATTGCAGAATGCAACACCCTGCTGCACACCTACTACCCTGCAATCCACTTCAAAGAACGAGGCCACATTATCAACGTCTGCAGAGAAAG
Source organism: Theodoxus fluviatilis (assembly GCA_034096865.1). NCBI lineage: Eukaryota > Metazoa > Mollusca > Gastropoda > Cycloneritida > Neritidae > Theodoxus > Theodoxus fluviatilis. Next base: position 2,169 of record JAWQFJ010005240.1, read on the forward strand.
CAAGGACGCAATCCAGAAACGACATGACAGGGTGGTAGAGAGTGTGCAAAGGGCTGTGAGGTCAACCCCCGTGCTGTGCTCCTTACCAACCAGATTGTGACCCAGTCCCACTTCACAATCAGCAGTCAACCACTTGAAGGCGTGCATCACACCAAGCCAGACTTGTGTGTAGTTGACAGAGAAAGTGGTGCATACACAATAGTAGAGGTATCAGTTCCATTCAGCACTTTTGTCAAAAAATGCTACACCATATAGTTTGACAAGCACCTCCCACTTTGTGCAGAAATCCAGAACACAGTTCACAGTAATTTATTTCGCCAAGTGACATCATTTTAAAAATGAGCACGAGGAAAACTAAGTGATGAAGGCTAAAAGAAACAAAACAAAAAGCCAAACGCACGCATCGCTTACACACCCTAACACGCCGTTTATACAAAAAAAAAACATATGGACATTACCCCACGTACCTTACTCATGCCACACACGCAGCTGCACACAGACAAGAGATAAGACTACACCTGGAACCAAAGGGTTAACTGGTAAATGGGGCAATATACAATGAACAGTTAAAGTTTTTGTTTAAGAACTGTTGACAAAAGAGGTACAATGCTTAACTCACATTGCCTGTCCCCACCCAGGAGTAAAATGGGTACCTGTGAGGGCAGAGCTGGAAGAGTTTTGACAGTTGACCTGGTGTGTTGACCACCAGCCTGGTTGCATGCCCTCCAGAAAGGTAATGGTGTTGGAGTGATGATGAGAGCAGCCCAGTGACCAGGGGGTAATGGTGTGCAGTTTGAGCACTCATCAATGGATGGAAATACACAATACAAAAGCCAGCACTGTGACCTTTTTGCGAGTGTGTAGGTGTGAGTGCTTGCATGTGTGTGTGTTTTTTGTATTCACAATAACGTTTGTGTGTGTGTGTGTGTGTGTGTGAGTGTGTATGTGTGTGCTTATTTGCATGTATATGTTTGTGTGTGTGTGTGTTTGTGCGTGTGTGTGTGTGTGTGTGTGTTTCATTAGCATGCATGAGTGCTGGCAGTTCCGATCCTTCATAACTTATCTGTGGCCCTTCCTGGGTGAGCTAATGTGACATTCAGTGCTGTATGGATCCTAGTGGTACAGAGCTTTCTCAGCAAAAAGCAGCTTCTGCCATTCTTCTCTTCTATTTGTTCACATTAATAATTACAAGAATTTGTCCTGCATTGTTTATAAATGTTTACGTAGGCATGTGTGTGTGTGTGTGTGTGTGTGTGTGTGTTTGTGTGTGTGTGTGTGTGTGTATTGTTACTTCCTAAGTGCCCAACACGGACGTCCTGGCACAGGCTCTGCAAGGCACAACTACGTTGGGCTGGCCTTCCTAATAAGGAGTTCTATGGAGAACTCCTGCAGGGCAAGCGATCCCTTGGCGGACAAAAGAAGAGGTACAAGGACACCCTAAAAACCTCTCTGAAGAACTGCTGCATAGATCCTAGCTGACAGCTGGGAGAGTGTTACTTCAGACCGCTCTGCCTGGCGCAGTAGAGTACATGCTGGTGCAGCAGCTCTTGGACAGAGAAGATCGAGTGATGCTGCTGAGAAGCAAGCCACCAGGAAGTCCAGAGCCAGCAGTTCGTCTTCCCCTGGTCAGCCACCTGCATTTCCCTGTCCACACTGCAACAGACTCTTTCGGGCCCGGATTGGTCTAACCAGCCATCTGAGGACCCACAACCAGATGAAATGATGACATCTATGGTCCTCATCGATTCCGATTGACGAACATCCTCATCATCATCATCATCATTGTTACTTCCTTTTATCATGCTTTCGAATAGTATAAAATTTGAAGATCATTACCAAGTTACCAAGGGATGTATTGGCACTACAAGCAAAAGCAGATCTACTTTGGTTATTCAAAGGGGTGTAACTTGTACAGTTTTAATTCTGTTGTGTTCATAATCATATCTAATCAAGATTGAAGAAAAACATTCATCTCCTAACACCATCTCAAAATCAAGAGAGGAATGGTTTTGTGCTGACTGGTCACATATATTTCCTCTCTCTCTTTGTGTATCTTGCAAAGTTTGACGTTCAAAGTCACAAACTTCTTGTTCCTTTTGTAGTTGTGAAGTGTCATGTATTGGCGTGTCATGTAACAGTAGGAGTGCTTTCCCCTGACTACCTGGCCTGGTGCAGGTGGCATGCTGCAAGGCAAGACTGGACAGGAGCCTCTTGCCTCCACCCTTGGTGTGCACAGGTGTGCAGTGACAGCCCCCTAGTGGACTGCAAGTGTCCTCAGGCCTTGCCTGTGCAGAGACAGCCCTCCTTGGCCAGACTGGGGACAAGCCAAGGCCTGCAGGAGTGGAAGGAAGGCCTGGCCAGTGTGGCTGTGCTGGGCAAGCCCTATGACCGAGTGCAGTTGGAGGAGGTGTCCTTCAGCTGAGTGACCTTGTCAAAAAAAAGCTGTTTGACTTTGAAACTGGTGACAGTGTGTTTGTGTGTCTGTTTGCAAAGGAGCAGTTCATTTGTGATGGCTAGCGTTTCTTGAATGCTGATTAAGTGTAGGAATGTGTGATTGTGTACATTGTTTTATAACAGAGAAACTGTATCACTTGTCATAGTAAGAAAGGTGTTCTTTAACAACAGTGATAAGAGCATAGAGGAAAACATTGACTGGCTGTTTGATGACCCACTTCCTTGTGTGGACATGTCAGCTTCTGACCATCAATTGAAGACTGAAGAGAAGTGTGAGTCAGGTTTTGAGGACCAGCTGCATGATGGGACTGGTGTGAAAGCAGAGAGCACTGTGAAGGAAGAGGTGCTAGTGAAAGTGGAGAGAGAAGACAAGGCAAGTGTGAAGCAGGGCTTGTGTTTGTCAGTCCCTGGTGGCTGTGGTGCTTGTATCTTGAAGTGTGATGGGGCTGAGGGAAGCAGTGAGGGTGACTGTGCTGGGCTGGTATAGAACATTCTCATTTCTGAAACGGAAATTCAGCCCGAGTTTCGTCCCTTTACTTCAACCAGTTCCGGTAGACTGGTAAAAATAGAAGCATATGTGATGATCGCTAGATCATGGCAAAAGGATGACATTAAAGCATGCAAAAAGATTACTTAGTCATATGAGACTGTTTTAACGTATACTTTCTGCACATAACCCACAGAAGATAAGTAAACAAACCTCACCGTACGAAGGGCAAAGCCCATACGACTCACATGATTGATCTTGACCTTTACATGACCTTGACCTTCAGGTGCCCCTCAAGGTCAAGGTCAAACAACTAAACCTAGCAATGACATCATACACTAAGAAATGCTTTACACATTTTTCCTACCAAAATACATGTGACCTTGACCCAAGGTCATGGTCATCCAAGGTCATGCAACACAAAGCTGTTAATTCAAGACATAGGAAGCACAATGGTGCTTATTGGCACTTTCTACCATGAGATATAGTCACTTTTAGTGGTTCACTACCCCATTTTGGTCACATTTCATAAGGGTCAAAGTGACCTTGACCTTGATGATATGTGACCAAATGTGTCTCATGATGAAAGTATAACATGTGTACTACAATGTTATGAAGTTTGGAAGAGTTATCTTCCATAGTTCAGGGGCAAGGTCGCTTCAAAATATGTATACAATCCAACTTTGAAGAGCTCCTGTGACCTTGACCTTGAAGCAAGGTCAACCAAACTGGTATAAAAAGATAGGGCTTACTTTACCCTATATAGCATATATAGGTCAGGTATCCAATCTCAAAAACTTCAGAGAAAATGTGAAAAATGGCTGTTTTTAGACAACATTTATGGCCCCTGCGACCTTGACCTTGAAGCAAGGTCAAGTCACTATGTATGTTTTTTGAGGCCTTGTCATCATACACCATCATGCCACATTTGGTATTGATAGACTCAATAGTCTCTGAAAAAAATTCAACGTTAAAGTTTTCGGACGCCCGGACGCCCGGACGCCCGGACGCCCGGACGGACGAAACGGGTGAGTACATAGACTCACTTTTGCTTCGCATGTGAGTCAATAAACCTCACTGTACGTACCTAGCTGGCTAGCAGACAAACGCGATCGAACCGTAGTCACTACGCCAGCAGACGATCGAGCTAGTGTGATATCATGTTTCATGTAAAGCTCGAATGAGTAACAGCAGATAACTGTTTAGTTCTGACTTGAATTGACAAATTCGTTTCCCTGGTCTGGTGAGGACCGAAAATTCACTATCATCGAGACGATGAGTGATCAACTTGCCCGCATTCGGCGTAATGTATAACTTGTAAGATCGGGTCGATGATGACAAGAAAATGGCATTAAAACACACAAAAAGTTTCTTTACAACTAAAATCACCGATTATATTAATAACCGACCATTTTTATACTTATAGCTAGTACTCAAACCTTCCAATGCAAAAAACACACACGTCCCGGTCTAGCATCAAACTCAATGCACGAGTGATCGTTTCGCTATCTGATCCAACATGGTAAGCTGGATAGGCCATGAAACCAACATCTAAATCAGAGTTAGTTGATACATTTTTCTTCCTAAGGTGTCCGTGAGGAAGAAAACCACATTTGAGTAGCAATGATGTCCTCCAGCATATGATATTACACTAAACTCAGACAAAATTGGATTCATTGACACTTGAATAATAATATGTTTGGTATTTATAAGGATATTGGAATGTCCTTAAAATATTGTGTGATTCCATTTATTTTTCATATAGGTGGCAGGTCTGCATTTGGATCATGAAATATAAATGAAGGCACTAACAAAAAAAAATCATAGCACAGATTTTCAGGGATCAATTTGAAAACAAATCACACTCTTTAAGTGACAACACTTAAAACTATCTTGATGCAATCACAGTTTCCTGTGGATTTTAATGAAATATTCATAACAACAAAAATCAAGAATTCATTTGTAAACAAAGCACACACACACTCTAAGTGACAACACTGAAAACTATCTTGATGCAATCACAGTTTCCTGTGGATTTTAACCATGTATTCATAACCACAAAATCAAGTATAACACCATCATCCATGCACATAAAATTATTGGTACAACAAGAAGGGCAAAGCCCATATGACTCACGCACTTGACCTTGACCTTTACATGACCTTGACCTTCAAGGTCACAACTAAACCTAGCAATCGCATCATACACTAAGAACTGCTTTTCACATTTTTCCTACCAAAATACATGTCAAGGTCATCCAAGGTCATGCAACACAAAGCTGTTAATTCAAGACATAGGAAGCACAATGGTGCTTATTGGCACTTTCTACCATGAGATTTTTAGTAGTTCACTACCCCATTTTGGTCACATTTCATAAGGGTCAAAGTGACCTTGACGATATGTGACCAAATGTGTCTTATGATGAAAGTATAACATGTGTACTACAATGTTATGAAGTTTGGAAGAGTTATCTTCCATAGTTCAGGGTCAAGGTCACTTCAAAATATGTATACAATCCATCTTTAAAGAGCTCCTGTGACCTTGAGCTTGAAGCAAAGTCAAGTCACTATGTATGTTTTGTGAGGCCTTGTCATCCTACACCATCATGCCAAATTGGGTGTTGATAGACTTTTTAGTCTCCGAGAAAAATCCAACATTAAAGTTTTTTACGGATGAAAGGATGCCCGGATGAACGGTGGCCTTCACCTTGATGATATGTGACCAAATGTGTCTCATGATGAAAATATAACATGTGCCCCACATAATTATTAAGTTTGAAACAGTTATCTTCCATAGTTCAGGGTCAAGGTCACCAACATATGTATACAATTAAACTTTGAAGAGCTCCTGTGACCCTGACCTTGAAGCAAGGTCAAGTCACTATGTATTTTTTGTGAGGCCTTGCCATCCTACACCATCATGCCAAATTGGGTGTTGATAGACTTAATAGTCTCCGAGAAAAATCCAATGTTAAAGTTTTTTTAGGATTACAGGACGCCCAGATGCCCGGATGCTCGGACGGACGACACGGGTGACCTAGTATGAAAGTATTACATCTGTACTACAATGTTATGAAGTTTGGACGAGTAATCTTACATATTTCAGAGTCAAGGTCACTTCAAAAAATATGTATACAATCCAACTTTAAAGAGCTCCTGTGACCTTGACTTTGAAGCAAGGTCAATCAAACTGGTATCAAAAGATAGGGATTACTTTGCCCTATAAACCATATATAGGTCAGGTATCCAATCTCCAAAACTTCAGTCAAAAATTGGGAAAATGTGAAAAATTGTTGATTTTTAGACGGCCCCTGTGACCTTGACCTTGAAGCAAGGTCAAGTCACTATGTATGTTTTTGTACGCCTTGTTATCCTACACCATCATGCCAAATTGGGTGTTGATAGACTTAATAGTGTCCGAGAAAAATCCAACGTTAAAGTTTGTACGGACGCCCGGACGGACGAAACGGGTGAGTATATAGACTCACTTTTGCTTCGCATGTGAGTAAAAAAACAAAGGAAGTAACTTTCCACTACTTCTCCATGAGCCCACACCTACAGCTTGGTCTTGGCTGTCCTGTAGTCCAGTGCAGTGGTCAATCTGACCAGAACAGGCATCACTGTGTACAGGTTTTCACCATCATGCACTATTTCAAATCACTCAGCCATACAGTTCCATGTGTAATTGGCACCACACACAATCATCACTAACACTTTCACACTTGTAGGGCCACTTTCAGTAGTCTAGGGGAAACAAGTGCAAGCTTCTGCTCTCAAAATGTCCACTTGACCAGGACAATGGTCAAGGTGGATAAATATGAAATTCACTGACCACAGCTGATGATACACTTCCACCATACACAATGTCACATTCATGGACCCAACCCTTTCCACAAAAAAAAGGTGTGAGTTTGACACCAAGACATCACATCCTCCCACAACCAAGCAGTCCTGTGGTCAAGATGACCAACACAGTGAGGAAGCTCTGCAGGTCATCAAACACAATCAGGAAGTCAATTTGTCTGCAAGTTGACTTCCTGATTGTGTTTGATGACCTGCAGAGCTTCCTCACTGTGTTGGTCATCTTGACCACAGGACTGCTTGGTTATGGGAGGATGTGATGTCTTGGTGTCAAACTCACACCTTTTGTTTTGTTTTTTGAAAGGGTTGGGTCCATGAATGTGACATTGTGTATGGTGGAAGTGTATCATCAGCTGTGGTCAGTGAATTTCATATTTATCCACCTTGACCATTGTCCTGGTCAAGTGGACATTTTGAGAGCAGAAGCTTGCACTTGTTTCCCCTAGACTACTGAAAGTGGCCCTACAAGTGTGAAAGTGTTAGTGATGATTGTGTGTGGTGCCAATTACACATGGAACTGTATGGCTGAGTGATTTGAAATAGTGCATGATGGTGAAAACCTGTACACAGTGATGCCTGTTCTGGTCAGATTGACCACTGCACTGGACTACAGGACAGCCAAGACCAAGCTGTAGGTGTGGGCTCATGGAGAAGTAGTGGAAAGTTACTTCCTTTGTTTTTTTACTCACATGCGAAGCAAAAGTGAGTCTATATACTCACCCGTTTCGTCCGTCCGGGCGTCCGTACAAACTTTAACGTTGGATTTTTCTCGGACACTATTAAGTCTATCAACACCCAATTTGGCATGATGGTGTAGGATAACAAGGCGTACAAAAACATACATAGTGACTTGACCTTGCTTCAAGGTCAAGGTCACAGGGGCCGTCTAAAAAACAACTTTTCACATTTTCCCAATTTTTGACTGAAGTTTTGGAGATTGGATATCTGACGTATATATGGTTTATAGGGCAAAGTAATCCCTATCTTTTGATACCAGTTTGATTGACCTTGCTTCAAAGTCAAGGTCACAGGAGCTCTTTAAAGTTGGATTGTATACATATTTTTTGAAGTGACCTTGACTCTGAAATATGTAAGATTACTCGTCCAAACTTCATAACATTGTAGTACAGATGTAATACTTTCATACTAGGTCACCCGTGTCGTCCGTCCGAGCATCCAGGCATCTGGGCGTCCTGTAATCCTAAAAAAACTTTAACATTGGATTTTTCTCGGAGACTATTAAGTCTATCAACACCCAATTTGGCATGATGGTGTAGGATGGCAAGGCCTCACAAAAAATACATAGTGACTTGACCTTGCTTCAAGGTCAGGGTCACAGGAGCTCTTCAAAGTTTAATTGTATACATATGTTGGTGACCTTGACCCTGAACTATGGAAGATAACTGTTTCAAACTTAATAATTATGTGGGGCACATGTTATATTTTCATCATGAGACACATTTGGTCACATATCATCAAGGTGAAGGCCACCGTTTGTCCGGGCGTCCTTTCATCCGTAAAATACTTTAATGTTGGATTTTTCTCGGAGACTAAAAAGTCTATCAACACCCAATTTGGCATGATGGTGTAGGATGACAAGGCCTCACAAAACATACATAGTGACTTGACTTTGCTTCAAGCTCAAGGTCACAGGAGCTCTTTAAAGATGGATTGTATACATATTTTGAAGTGACCTTGACCCTGAACTATGGAAGATAACTTCCAAACTTCATAACATTGTAGTACACATGTTATACTTTCATCATAAGACACATTTGGTCACATATCGTCAAGGTCACTTTGACCCTTATGAAATGTGACCAAAATGGGGTAGTGAACTACTAAAAATCTCATGGTAGAAAGTGCCAATAAGCACCATTGTGCTTCCTATGTCTTGAATTAACAGCTTTGTGTTGCATGACCTTGGATGACCTTGACATGTATTTTGGTAGGAAAAATGTGAAAAGCAGTTCTTAGTGTATGTGTGTATGTCGATTGCTAGGTTTAGTTGTGACCTTGAAGGTCAAGGTCATGTAAAGGTCAAGGTCAAGTGCGTGAGTCATATGGGCTTTGCCCTTCTTGTTGTACCAATAATTTTATGTGCATGGATGATGGTGTTATACTTGATTTTGTGGTTATGAATACATGGTTAAAATCCACAGGAAACTGTGATTGCATCAAGATAGTTTTCAGTGTTGTCACTTAGAGTGTGTGTGTGCTTTGTTTACAAATGAATTCTTGATTTTTGTTGTTATGAATATTTCATTAAAATCCACAGGAAACTGTGATTGCATCAAGATAGTTTTAAGTGTTGTCACTTAAAGAGTGTGATTTGTTTTCAAATTGATCCCTGAAAATCTGTCCTATGATTTTATTTTGTTAGTGCCTTCATTTATATTTCATGATCCAAATGCAGACCTGCCACCTATATGAAAAATAAATGGAATCACACAATATTTTAAGGACATTCCAATATCCTTATAAATACCAAACATATTATTATTCAAGTGTCAATGAATCCAATTTTGTCTGAGTTTAGTGTAATATCATATGCTGGAGGACATCATTGCTACTCAGATGTGGTTTTCTTCCTCACGGACACCTTATCAACTAACTCTGATTTAGATGTTGGTTTCATGGCCTATCCAGCTTACCATGTCGGATCAGATAGCAAAACGATCACTCGTGCATTGAGTTTGATGCTAGACCGGGACGTGTGTGTTTTTTGCATTGGAAGGTTTGAGTACTAGCTATAAGTATAAAAATGGTCGGTTATTAATATAATCGGTGATTTTAGTTGTAAAGAAACTTTTTGTGTGTTTTAATGCCATTTTCTTGTCATCATCGACCCGATCTTACAAGTTATACATTACGCCGATTGCGGGCAAGTTGATCATTCATCGTCTCGATGATAGTGAATTTTCGGTCCTCACCAGACCAGGGAAACGAAATTGTCAATTCAAGTCAGAACTAAACAGTTATCTGCTGTTACTCATTCGAGCTTTACATGAAACATGATATCACACTAGCTCGATCGTCTGCTGGCGTAGTGACTACGGTTCGATCGCGTTTTTCTGCTAGCCAGCTAGGTACGTACAGTGAGGTTTATTGACTGACATGCGAAGCAAAAGTGAGTCTATGTACTCACCCGTTTCGTCCGTCCGGCGTCCGGGCGTCCGAAAACTTTAACGTTGAATTTTTCTCAGAGACTATTGAGTCTATCAATACCAAATGTGGCATGATGGTGTATGATGACAAGGCCTCAAAAAACATACATAGTGACTTGACCTTGCTTCAAGGTCAAGGTCGCAGGGGCCATAAATGTTGTCTAAAAAACAGCCATTTTTCACATTTTCTCAATTTTCTCTGAAGTTTTTGAGATTGGATACCTGACCTATATATGCTATATAGGGTAAAGTAAGCCCTATCTTTTTATACCAGTTTGGTTGACCTTGCTTCAAGGTCAAGGTCACAGGAGCTCTTCAAAGTTGGATTGTATACATATTTTGAAGCGACCTTGCCCCTGAACTATGGAAGATAACTCTTCCAAACTTCATAACATTGTAGTACACATGTTATACTTTCATCATGAGACACATTTGGTCACATATCATCAAGGTCAAGGTCACTTTGACCCTTATGAAATGTGACCAAAATGGGGTAGTGAACCACTAAAAGTGACTATATCTCATGGTAGAAAGTGCCAATAAGCACCATTGTGCTTCCTATGTCTTGAATTAACAGCTTTGTGTTGCATGACCTTGGATGACCATGACCTTGGGTCAAGGTCACATGTATTTTGGTAGGAAAAATGTGTAAAGCATTTCTTAGTGTATGATGTCATTGCTAGGTTTAGTTGTTTGACCTTGACCTTGAGGGGCACCTGAAGGTCAAGGTCATGTAAAGGTCAAGATCAATCATGTGAGTCTTATGGGCTTTGCCCTTCTTGTTTACTTATCTTCTGTGGGTTTTGTGTAGAAAGTATACGTTAAAACAGTCTAATATGACTAAGTAATTTTTTGCATGCTTTAATGTCATCCTTTTGCCACGATCTAGAGATCATCACATCAGCTTCTATTTTTACCAGTCTACCGGAACTGGTTGAAGTAAAGGGACGAAACTCGGGCTGAATTTCCGTTTCAGAAATGAGAATGTCCTTTACCAGCCCAGCACAGTCACCCTCACTGCTTCCCTCAGCCCCATCACACTTCAAGATACAAGCATCACAGCCATCAGGGGCTGACAAACACAAGCACTGCTTCACACTTGCCTTGTCTTCTCTCTCCACTTTCACTAGCACATCTTCCTTCACAGTGCTCTCTGCTTTCACACCAGTCTCATCAAGCAGCTGGTCGTCAAAACCTGACTCACACTTCTCTTCAGTCTTCAAGTGATGGTCAGAAGCTGACAAAGTGACATGTCCACACATGGAAGTGGGTCATCAAACAGCCAGTCAATGTTTTCCTCCATGCTCTTGTCACTGTTGTTAATTAAACAACACCTTTCTTACTATGACAAGTGACACAGTTTCTCTGTTATAAAACAATGTACACAATCACACACTTAATCAGCATTCTAGAAACGCTAGCCATCACAAATGAACTGCTCCTTTGCAAACAAACACACAACACACTAGAGAGACATAGAGCGTCCTCCACCAACTTGGCTTTGGTCGAGTTGGTATGTAAATGAGGGTGCGCGCGCAACACAAGAAAGTGTACCTGTTATGTCGAATATAACAGCAGACGAATTTCTTTGCTGTGAACGAATGGGTCAGAGTAGAGGTCCATTGCTGCCTGGTCAGGAATCTGCGGGGGTGGGGTGGTGCCAATCTTTCTTTAGCAAGCGGGGGGGGGGGGGGGGGGGCTTTTTTTAGCAAGGGGGGGGGGGGGGGGGAGGGGCGGGTTTCCAATCTTATTTTAACAAGCGGTGGGGGGGGGGGGGGGGGAGTTTCCAAACTTTTTTTAGCAAGCGTAGGGTGGGGGTGGGGGTGGGGGTGGGGGGGCTTTCCAATCTTTCTTTAGCAAGGGGGGGGGAACTTTCCAAACTTTAACAAGCGGGGGGGGGGGGGGAAGCGGGGGGGGGGGAGGATTACCAAACTTTTTTTACCGTTGCGGGGGGTGGAGGGGGGGGGGTGTTTCCAAGCTTTTTTTAGCAAGGGGGGGAGGGGGTTCCAAACTATTTTTTTTCGCCAGCGGGGGAGGGGGTTCAAAATGTTTTTAGCAAGCGGGGGGGGGGGGGGGTGTTCCGTTTAGCTAGCGGCAGATGACTGCATTTCCCCCCCCCCCCCCCCCCCCCCCCCCCCATCCGCTTGGTAAAAAAAGTTTGGAACCCTCCCCCCCCCCCCCCCCCGCTTGCTAAAAAAAGTTTGGAAACCCCCCCCCCCCCCCCCCCGCGCTTGCTAAAAATAGTTTAGACCCCCCTCTTGCTAAAAAAAGCTTGGAACCCCCCCCCCCCCCCCCCCCCCCCCCCCCCGCTTGTAAAAGTTTGGAAAGTTCCCCCCCCCCTTGCTAAAAAAAGATCGGAACCCCCCCCCCCCCCCCCCCCCGGTTGCTAAAAACAGTTTGGAAACACACACACACCCCGCTAGCAAAAAAAAGTTTTGAAACCCACCCCCCACCCCCCCGCTTGCTAAAAAAAGTTTGGAAACCGCCCCCCCCCCCCCTCCCGCTTGCTAAAAAGAGTTTGGAAATCCCCCCCCCCCCGCTAGCTAAAAATAGTTTGGAACCCCCCCCCCCCCCCCGCTTGCAAAAAAAGCTTGGAAACCCCCCCCCCTCCCCCCCTCCCCCGCTTGCTAAAAAAGTTTGGAAATCCCCCCCCCCGGCTAGCTAAAAATAGTTTGGAACCCCCCCCCCCCTTGCTAAAAAAAGCTTGGAAACCACCCCCCTCCCGCCCCCCTCCCCCTCCCCCCCCCGCAACGGTAAAAAAAGTTAGGAAATCCCCCCCCCCCCCCCCCCGCTTGTTAAAGTTTGGAAAGTCCCCCTCCCCCTTTCTAAAGAAAGATTGGAAAGCCCCCCCCCCCCCCCCCCCCCCCCCGCTTGCTAAAAAAAGTTTGGAAACAACCCCCCCCCCTAGCTAAAACTAGTTTGGAAACCCACCCCCCACCCCCGCTTGCTAAAATAAGATTGGAAACCCGCCCCTTCCCCCCCCCCCCCCCCCCGCTTGCTAAAAAAGCCCCCCCCCCCCTACCCGCTTGCTAAAGAAAGATTGGCACCCCCCCCCCC
>JAWQFJ010005243.1:0-18010 GCA_034096865.1 Theodoxus fluviatilis
AGGAAGACAACTACTCAATTCTTCGGGAAGAGGTGGAGACACCAGATAAGTCCCTCAAGAAAGGTAAGTCAGCTGGGGTTGAAAGCATTCCAGGGGAACTCATGCAGGCAGAGAATTCAGTCCTTGGAACCCAGCACAAGCTGCTTCATGAGACTGGCTTGTCGGTCAGCAAGATGAGCCAGTTGGAGAAGGAATTCATGCAGTGAGTCATCCTGTCATCTGCAGCCTAGGGTATTGGACAGTGCCGAGAGAGGGCTGGCTAGCAACTGCTAGGGCCGTGCAGTGACTGTGTTTTCCTATCTTCTAAGGGGGACCTTTTCAGGAGGAAGCTCAGCGGCTCTATAATCGCAAGGTGTTCATTGGGAGCTGCATTAAGAAGATCACTGCCGACGACCTCCGCGCCTACTTCACACACTAATACTAGCCTGTCCAAGTGGGCGTCCAACAGCAGGGACAAATTGAAAAAACTATGGGTTCATCCCTATCGAAGCCACGTACAAAAAAGAACATCGTCATTTTGACTACAAAATCACACCTACTTCATGAGAAATGGACAAGGATTCGATATATATCCTTTTTGTTTTGTTATCTTGTGTAGGGGATTAAATTTGTGTTTTAATGCGATTTTTTCAGCATGTTTGCGTCGCGCGCAGATGGCACCTCCACAAGAATAACACCAAGAAAGCATACCAGATAGTCAAAGACCTTACAGCGACCAAACAAGGGCGGGTCAACACCATACAGGACGAGCGGGATTTGTCTCTCAGACGATGGCGAAATCATGGAACGCTGGATTGAGTACTGCTCTGAGCAGTACAACTATGACACCAAAGGAGATCATAAAGTACTGAATGTCACACGGCGATCTTTCGTGAAGGCGACGTAGGTGGGCCTTTAACCTCCTGGGGGGAAAAATTTGGCTAAATAGAGTAAACGGTTTTGGCGCTAGAAACGACTAACATCGTGCGAAGCAGGGGTCAGGCTAAATTGTGCTCACAACGAGCTCGGGCAGGAGGGGAGCCCGGAGATAAGACGGGTTGTCCGTGCAAGTGGTGGGAGAGAGGCTCACGGGAGAAGGAGGAAGGGTGGAGGGGAAATCGAGGTAGTGGGAAAGAGGTTGAATTTCGTCAGGGGAGACGAACGGTCGTGCAAGAGGACGCTCTTGGGATGCGAGGGAAGCAGGGCCAGCGTGGTCGCCGTCGTTGAAGCTTTGACCGTGGGGTCTTAGCCTGGGTCAACTCGGGAGGATCGAGATGGCAGTCGGGTTGCTGCAGTGGTGTTACACAGCCTGGAGGACCAAGGGTCGCGCGGACGGAAGGAGCTAGGACGCCGAGCGTTCCCACCTCGTCCTGTGTCTACGGGGAGGGAGTGAAACGTGGAGATACTACGGTCTACCGGTCTACGTTCTACGTGAGAACGCGGACCAAGCGACGCGGGTCGCCGTGGATGTGGTGGCTGTGCGTAGGCCATACGCCCGCTTCTTGTGTGCTAGTGTGTCGCCAGAGGGTGGGACACCTCGTGCTTCCTCCAGGAGTTTCCGTTGGAGCTGTCGGAGTATTTGGTGGTGTTCTGGACGTTGAGGAGGACAGACGGTGCGCGGGGAAAAACCTCGGGTAAGGTGACGATTTTTTGTTGTTGGTTCCTTGCCTTTCCAGTTGGGTCTGGGTTGGTATCGTCTGACTGCCGCGTTGGTAGCGGTCATGCCTTTAAGAGGCGAGGACATTAGTTGACCAGGTCGTTACTGCAGTGGTAGCAGGGACGCCTTTAAGAGGCGAGTGGTTTGCGCTGGGTGTGATTCACGCTGAGAGAGGGCAGTTTCTCTTCGAAGGAAAGAGACGTTGTGCTTTGATCCCGAAGGAGAAATGGAGGGTCAAGAGACGGGACTTTTCTTTCATGTGCTTACGGGTAGCCTGCCTGTGTGAGGGTAGCCGCTCTTTCCCCTTTTGAAGCCCAAGCTATTAAGTAATTAGATTGGTGGGTGTGTGAGTTTGGTCGAGTGAGTGAGAGGGAGTATTGATTGATGTAATAGCCCTGATATTTGTGGGTCGGGCGGAGTATATTGGTGACCGGTGGGGATTGTGGGATGTGATTGTCATGTACTGAGATTGTTACTGCTCTGGTTGCAGTGTAGTGGTGACATGAGAGGGAGTATTGATTGATGTGATTGCCCTGATATTTGTTGGTCGGGCGGAGGTGAGCATTGTGTCTACAGTGGATTGATGAGCAGGGTGAATTTGTATGGAGTTTGTGCAATCATCGTTCCATGTGGATTTTTGTGTTTTCAGTCTATTAAGATTGTTCATGCTGTGGTTGCAGTGTAGTAGGAACATGTGTGTATTGATTGATGTGATTGCCATGTATTGAGACTGGCTTTTGGGGAAAGTTGAGATGCTGTTGGTTGAGGTGGTTTTCTTATGTGGTTTAGATTCTGAGTGAGTGTGGTTGAGTTTAGGAGGATGTTGGGTTGTTGAAGGAAAGGGATTGCTTTGGTTTCATGATATGTTGCCTCTTATGATTGAATGTGTACTTTATTGATGGGTTGTGTTAGGGTTTTGTAAAAATAAATTGTATTTGTTAATTTATTTGCGTGTTGTGTATTGTATCTTTTGATTGGATGTTATGTCCCTCTCGGAAAAAGTCCGAGTAGGAAGGGACCCGTGACACTGAACTGTCCTCAGACTACCGAGGAAGACAACTACTCAATTCTTCGGGAAGAGGTGGAGACAGCGGTTAAGTCCCTCAAGAAAGGTAAATCAGCTGGGGTTGACAACATTCCAGGGGAACTCATCCAGGCAGAGAATTCAGTCCTTGGAATCCAGCACAAGCTAATTCATGGGACTGGCTTGTCACTCAGCAAGATGAGCCAGTTGGAGAAGGAATTAATGCAATGAGTCATCCTGTCGTCTGCAGCCTAGGGTATTGGACAGTGCCGAGAGAGGGCTGGCTAGCAACTGCTAGGGCCGTGCAGTGACTGTGTTTTCCTATCTTCTAAGGGGGACCTTTTCAGGAGGAAGCTCAGCGGCTCTATAATCGCAAGGTGTTCATTGGGAGCTGCATTAAGAAGATCACTGCCGACGACCTCCGCGCCTACTTCACACACTAATACTAGCATGTCCAATTGGCCGTCCAACAGCGGGGACAAATTGAAAAAACGATGGGTTCATCCCTATCGAAGCCACGTACAAAAAAGAACATCGTCAATTTGCCTTTAAAAAAATCACACCTACTTCATGAGAAATGGACAAGGATTCGATATATATGCTTTTTGTTTTTGTTGATCTTGTGTAGGGGATTAAATTTGTGTTTCAATGCGAATTTTTCAGGAGGAAGCTCAGCGGCTCTATAATCGCAAGGTGCTTATTGGGAGCTGCATTAAGATCACTGCCGACGACCTCCGCGCCTACTTCACACACTAATACTAGCATGTCCAATTGGCCGTCCAACAGCGGGGACAAATTGAAAAATCCCAAGATGAGCCAGTTGGAGAAGGAATTGATGCAATGAGTCATCCTGTTATCTGCAGCCAAGGGTATTGGACAGTGCCGAGAGAGGGCTGGCTAGCAACTGCTAGGGCCGTGCAGTGACTGTGTTTTCCTATTTTCTCAGGGGGACCTTCATTTCAGGAGGAAGATCAGCGGCTGTATGACCGATAGGTCTTCATTAGAAACTGCGCAAAGAGGATCAGTGCCGACGACCTCCGCGCCTACTGCACACACTAATACTAGCATGTCCAATTGGCCGTCCAACAGCGGGGACAAATTGAAAAAACGATGGGTTCATCCCTATCGAAGCCACGTACAAAAAAGAACATCGTCATTTTGACTTTTAAAAATCACACCTACTTCATGCGAAATGGACAAGGATTCGATATATATGCTTTTTGTTTTTGTTGATCTTGTGTAGGGGATTAAATTTGTGTTTTAATGCGAAATTTTCAGGAGGAAGCTCAGCGGCTCTATAATCGCAAGGTGTTCATTGGGAGCTGCATTAAGAAGATCACTGCCGACGACCTCCGCGCCTACTTCACACACTAATACTAGCATGTCCAATTGGCCGTCCAACAGCGGGGACAAATTGAAAAAACGATGGGTTCATCAGTATCGACGCCACGTACAAAAAAGAACATCGTCATTTTGACTAAACAATCACACCTACTTCAAGAGAAATGGACAAGGATTCGATATATATGCTTTTTGTTTTTGTTGATTTTGTGTAGGGGATTAAATTTGTGTTTTAATGCGAATTTTTCAGCATGTTTGCGTCGCGCGCAGAATGGCACCTCCACAAGAATAACACCAAGAAAGCATACCAGATAGTCAAAGACCTTACAGCGACCAAACAAGGGCGGGTCAACACCATACAGGACGAGCGGGATTTGTCTTTCAGAAGAATGCGAAATCATGAAACGCTGAATTGAGTACTGCTCTGAGCAGTACAACTATGAGACCAAAGGAGATCATAAAGTACTGAACTGTCCTCAGACTACCGAGGAAGACAACTACTCAATTCTTCGGGAAGAGGTTTAGACAGCGGTTAAGTCCCCCAAGAAAGGTAAGTCAGCTGGGGTTGACAACATTCCAGGGGAACTCATCCAGGCAGAGAATTCAGTCCTTGGAACCCAGCACAAGCTGCTTCATGGGACTGGCTTGTCGGTCGGCAAGATGAGCCAGTTGGAGAAGGAATTCATGCAGTGAGTCATCCTGTCATCTGCAGCCTAGGGTATTGGACAGTGCCGAGAGAGGGCTGGCTAGCAACTGCTAGGGCCGTGCAGTGACTGTGTTTTCCTATCTTCTAAGGGGGACTTTTTCAGGAGGAAGCTCAGCGGCTCTATAATCGCAAGATGTTCATTGGGAGCTGCATTAAAAAGATCACTGTCGACGACCTCCGCGCCTACTTCACACACTAATACTTGCATGTCCAATTGGCCGTCCAACAGCGGGGACAAATTGAAAACACGATGGGTTCATCCCTATCGAAGCCACGTACAAAAAAGAACATCGTCAATTTGCCTTTAAAATATCCCACCTACTTCATGAGAAATGGACAAGGATTCGATATATATGCTTTTTAATTTTCTTGATCTTGTGTAGGGGATTAAATTTGTGTTTTAATGCGAATTTTTCAGGAGGAAGCTCAGCGGCTCTATAATTGCAAGGTGCTTATTGGGAGCTGCATTAAGAAGATCAGTGCCGACGACCTCCGCGCCTACTTCACACACTAATACTAGCATGTCCAATTGGCCGTCCAACAGCGGGAACAAATTGAAAAATCCCAAGATGAGCCAGTTGGAAAAGGAATTGATGCAATGAGTCATCCTGTTATCTGCAGCAAAGGGTATTGGACAGTGCCGAGAGAGGGCTGGCTAGCAACTGCTAGAGCCGTGCAGTGACTGTGTCTTCCTATTTTCTCAGGGGGACCTTCATTTCAGGAGGAAGATCAGCGGCCGTATGACCGATAGGCCTTCATTAGAAACTGCGCAAAGAGGATCAGTGCCCACGACATCCGCGTTTACTGCACACACTAATACTAGCATGTCCAATTGGTCGTCATACAGCGGGGACAAATTGAAAAAACGATGGGTTCATCCCTATCGAAGCCACGTACAAAAAAGAACATCGTCATTTTGACTTTTAAAAAATCACACCTACTTCATACGAAATGGACAAGGATTCGATATATATGCTTTTTGTTTTTGTTGATCTTGTGTAGGGCATAAAATTTGTGTTTTATTGCGAATCTTTCAGGAGGAAGCTCAGCGGCTCTATAATCGGAAGGCGTTCATTGGGAGCTGCATTAAGAAGATCACTGCCGACGACCTCCACGCCTACTTCACACATTAATACTAGCATGTCCAATTGGCCGTCCAACAGCGGGGAAAAATTGGAAAAACGATGTGTTCATCCCTATCGAAGCCAAGTACAAAAAAGAACATCGTCATTTTGACTTATAAAAAATCACACCTACTTCATGCGAAATGGACAAGGATTCGATATATATGCTTTTTGTTTTTGTTGATCTTGTGTAGGGGATTAAATTTGTGTTTTAATACGAACTTTTCAGGAGGAAGCTCAGCGGCTCTAGAATCGCAAGGTGTTCATTGGGAGCTGCATTAAGAAGATCACTGCCGACGACCTCCGCGCCTACTTCACACATTAATACTAGCCTGTCCAATTGGCCGTCCAACAGCGGGGAAAAATTGGAAAAACGATGTGTTCATCCCTATCGAAGCCAAGTACAAAAAAGAACATCGTCATTTTGACTTTTAAAAATCACATCTACTTCATGAGTAATGGACAAGGATGCGATATATATGCTGTTTGTTTTTGTTGATCTTGTGTAGGGGATTAAATTTGTGTTTTAATGCGAATTTTTCAGGAGGAAGCTCAGCGACTCTATAATCGCAAGGTGTTCATTGGGAGCTGCATTAAGAAGATCACTGCCGACGACCTCCGCGCCTACTTCACACACTAATACTAGCATATCCAAGTGGACGTCCAACAACGGGGACAAATTGAAAAAACTATGGGTTCATCCCTATCGAAGCCATGTACAAAAAAAGAACATCGTCATTTTGACTACAAAATCACACCTACTTCGTGAGAAATGGACACGGATTCGATATATATGCTTTTCGTTTTGTTATCTTGTGTAGGGGATTAAATTTGTGTTTTAATGCGAATTTTTCAGCGTGTTTGCGTCGCGCGCAGAATGGCACCTCCACAAGAATAACACCAAGAAAGCATACCCGATAGTCAAAGACCTTACAGCGACCAAACAAGGGCGGGTCAACACCATACAGGACGAGCGGGATTTGTCTCTCAGACGAAGGCGAAATCATGAAACGCTGGATTGAGTACTGCTCTGAGCAGTACAACTATGACACCAAAGGAGATCATAAAGTACTGAACTGT
The DNA here is from genome assembly GCA_034096865.1 of Theodoxus fluviatilis. Classification (NCBI taxonomy): domain Eukaryota; kingdom Metazoa; phylum Mollusca; class Gastropoda; order Cycloneritida; family Neritidae; genus Theodoxus; species Theodoxus fluviatilis. Next base: position 6,912 of record JAWQFJ010005243.1, read on the forward strand.
CAATGGGGTGACCTGTGCACTAGTTTAGGTGATACTACTATTGAATGTTAGCATGGGATAAACTCTCTCACTCTCACTCTGTCTCTCTATCTTTCTCTATCTTTCTCTCTCTCTCTCTCTCTCTCTCTCTCTCTCTCTCTCTCCCTCTCCCTCTCTCTCTCTCTCTCTCTCTCTCTCTCTCTCTCTCTCACGCACGCGGAGTATGCATCCCCAGTTTGGGACCCTCATCAACACCTGGTCACCACACTAGAGATATTCCAGCGTCGCTCTGCCAGACGCATCCTAGGGGACTTTAACCGCATGTCCAGCGCCTCAGAGATGTTGGAGAAACTCGAGATCGAGCCACTCAAGGAGAGAAGGACAGCAGACAAGGTGTGCATGATGTACAAGATCATGTATGGCCTAGAGGATGTAGCCCTCCCACCTGGCCTTCTCCACCTCACCGCTTGCACCACCAGTGGCCACCACCTCAAGCTGCAGGTCCTTCACACCAGGACCGAAGTGTACCGTCACAGCTTCTTCCCGGCAGCAACCGGGCTCTGGAACTCCTTGGGCGACGACCAAGTCTCCGCCCCTACCCTGCCAGCCTTCAAATCGTCCCTGAGGGCCTGGCTCGCCCAGTCTTTACCAGTTTTTAAAATTCACCCCTGGCAACGATCAACGGGGCATCCACAGGATGTAGAAGAAGAAGAAGAAACACTCAGTTTGATGAATGACGTTTTTACAGCCTATCAGTCTTTACAGGCTATGTAAGGGGAATTAATTTTAATTTTGTTCCTGTATTGTTCGGATGTATTGTTTGCTCATTGACTGTTGTTAATTGAAATAGTCGGGCATATTGTGAGTAACTGCAGGGGAAGTTGAGCCCTGTTTATTCCTGCATTGTCAGATTTGTGCCAGTTTTGGTCTAACGATTGCAGGAGAACTTGAGTTCCGTTTTGTGACTGCATTGCCAATCATTTGAGAGGGGAAGTGCATTTCCATCTTGTATTTGTATGATATAGGATGCGAGGGGTTGATGATAGTTGCTGGGGAGTTTTGTTCTGGTGTCAGTTCAGTGTTGTAGGCCTTGTAGTGCACTGGGTGAGTTTGTCCGACATCCCCTTGCGTAAAAGGCTGATCTTGTTTGAAACGGTCATTTTGTTCTTCCGGTTAATTAGAATATTGTTCTTGATTGAAACGACCATTCTTGTCCCTACATTTTGGTCGGTTAGAGTTGTCGTTCTTGGTGTGGAAGAGTCATGTGCATTGACTTTCCTGTGTAATTGAAATCTTCTTCTGCATTGGAAAGTTATTTGTTGGGACATTGCAAGAGGATTTTGCACTTTGTTCTTGTAATCACGGAGTTGTAACGTGTTGGATTTTTGTTAACAGAATTTCATTCCGTCACGTCACTGCTTAACTTTGCGACGCGTTTTTGTGGGTGAGGCTTGGTACTATTTCCGGTTTTCCTGGGTGTGTGGGGGGGTTTTATTGGGTGATCTTACAATGTGGGAGGATGTAAAGACAATTTGAATGTATAATAAACTGTAATTGTTACGTCATTTCCGTACGTTGTTTGTATTCTTTTGATTGGATCAATTGTCATCTCTCGGTAAAAGTCCGAGCAGAAAGTGACCCGTGACAGAAGGCACTCGACGCTTTTCTTCCCATCCTGACAGGCAGCCTCAGCAAGGACCACCCCATCCAGGTACATTACTTCAAGGGTAAGCCCTCGACTGTGAGCCGGTGGATGTCGGCCTTCCCTCAGTCCCATTTCAATGTGGGATTGTCCATGCTGGTGGGCGGGGAGCACCCCCCCCCCCCCCCCCCCGACATCATGGAGACAGACCCAGCCATTCCTTGGGACCGTCTTCTGCTCGAGTTGGACGCCCCGGCCAGACCCCCAAACTCCACTCAAGGCGCAGACCCGTACATTATATACCGGGTGGCCAAGGTGGTGGCCTAGGGATGGTAGACCCTGATTGCCAACGTGCTCCGACAGACCACCGCCAATGCACGTCGGTTCTTCAGGGTGCAGTAGGTCCCAACAGCAAGGGCCCGAGGTAAGCCCTCCACCCGGGTAAGTCATAGTGTACCTCTAACCTCTTGCTGCTTTCCACTCACCATGTTTGGGGGAACAATAGTTAGGATAATTGATATTTTTTGTAAACATTAAACGTAGCTAGGGAAAACTTGTTTGTTCCTCCACATGATCATTCATGGAATTATTATGGCTATTCACCAGCTGACCTGCGCCATCCTATCCCATGATAACCGCACAGACGGGTGAACCTCCAGACGTTAAATTCCTGATGCTAGTTCCTAGTCCAAAAAAACAGGGAAGAGTGTCGTTGGAATGGGTTTTGGGCGTTAACTCCCAATGACTCGGGTTAGCAATGTAATTTGTCACCCCATAGCTCATTGGTTGCAGTATGCCAGCTGGGTCGTATAAATAGCTGCGACGTCTAGGAACAAGGTCATTCGCCTTCCCAAGAGATTCAATTTAACGCGTTCTACTGCATCTCTAGGAGCCGAAAATCTACTCGCCGTCGCGCGTGAGTATGTCGGCCCAGACGGGCAGCGGAGCCACGTTGTGGCGGCTCTGCTCAGAGCGACCTGCAGGTGAGCTGTCTTTGCTGTCCCCACTTCCACCATGCATGGTGGTTCCATAACTCGCGCTCCTGTGACAGTATTCAAAGAGGACCTCCAAAACCCTCTACTTTTCATGACAACGTGGTTTTAAAGTCATTTAAAAAAGACAACCGATCAAAACTCCTCAGCCTGCTACAACTTGTAAGCTGTGTCTCATAAAATATGATTAAAGTCTTCTCTTTGATCAAGAGGGATAAAATTGAATGCGAAATCATTTTTGGGATTCATGAATTCAAATAGGACCTCCGTAACCCTTGCTTTTGTAACATAATGTGCTTTTTACGAAAATAAAGACACCAACCAATCGTAACTCCTGAGCCTGCTATATCGTAGCAGAGATGTAGCAAAGTGCAACAGAACGCAGGGTATACGATCGTCCACAATGGCTTCGCACCGTGCGCAACGCTCAACTGACGAGGACTTGAATTTGCTGTGCAAGAGGGATCTGATGATTAAGATTTGGTGATAGAGCATCAGGATTAGTTGAAGGAGAAGAGGGATTTGAATCCGATTGAGAGTGGGACAAAGCTGACGATGTTCCTGAGAGTGACAGCGACGAAACCAGAGAAGTCCAATCTCGCTCTTCATCCCCACAACCAGGAACAAGTAGCTTACAGTCAATTCCGCAATCAGAGATCAGCACTAAGTATTTCTCGTGACATTGTAGTTCCTTCTTCACCACCAAGAGGTGCTGCTGACCGTGATGACTCTGATGACAGAGGTGATCGTGAAATTGGGTTGGTGCAGAATGTAAACAACTACTGCACTGACTGTTAAGCAACGAGTGATGCCCAGTGATGCAAAGCTCGTTGCGTAACAAAGAGACTCTCAAATCGTGGAAGAGAGAAACAAACATATGCCAGATCTTAGATCGATCGGAGACAAAGGAGTGGTGTGCCCATACCTGATCGCTTAGTCTACAACACTTGGCGACCAGTCATTCTTGATGAACTGCACAAGTTCCTGGCTATCCTTTTGCACATGGGTGTTGTGCCAAAGCCATCAATCTCAGACTATTGGTCGAATGACCCTTTCCTGGAATCAAGCTTCTGTGGCGCCTCCTGTCAAGGGACAGGTTCTTGAGCATCCTAGGGTTCTTTCACATCAATGACAATGAGTTGTATGTACCAGTGACTCACCCAGACCATGATCCCTTGCACAAAGTGCGCACACTGGTGGACCACCTAACGCCACGTTCTCAAGCCTCTACCTGCCCACAGAGAACATCTGTATTGATGAAGATTTGTGTCCATGCAGAGGTCGATTCAAGGCAAAAGTCTACATGAGGGACAAGCCCACAAATTGGGGCATCAAGCAATGTGAGCTGAGCGAGAGTGTCTCTGGTTATGTTTGGAGATTTGAGATAATGTGTCAAATGCCTCGCTTGAGCAATGCCCCATCTGATGTGGTTCATCGCCTCCTGGAGCCTCTCAAGAACCAGGGCTACACTGTGTACATAACTATTACTGTAGCCCTGCCCTTGCCCATGACTTGGTGGGTGACAACACCAGTGTTGTGGGGACTGTCCGAGGGAATCGGATTGGAATGCCCCGTGACTTGGTGTCCTAGAGGCTGGAAAAGGGACATATGGACTACAGGAGAAACTACCAAGTCCTGGCCATCAAATGGAGGGACAAGAGGGATGTCCTGCTCCTGACCACCAAGCATCTTCCCAGGATGGTTGACGTACAGACTCGAGTTGAGAGAAAGAAGAAGTCTGAGCCTGTCGTGGACTACACAAAGAACATGTCAGGGGTGGACAAGAGTGATCAGATAATCGCATATTGTCCCCTTCATTGCAAGACAGTGAAATGGTGGAAGAAATTGACCTTCCACCTACTTACCCTTGTGATGGTGCAGGCACACTGCCTGTATGTGAAGCACCAGTGGGCCCAAGGAGGAAAAAAAATGGAGCTGAAGAAATTCATCAGCTCGGTGGCCACTTCTCTAGCCATCACTCCTTCACAGGAAGAGCATCGGGGAGCTGTAGCCTCCTCCACCACCACCACCACAGGCCAACTGACCAGGATGAGGGGAAATCACTCATTGGAGATCATGAGGTCAGGTGATGGGAAGAAGAAATTCAGGAACTGTCTTGTCTGCTACGAGAAGGCCAGAAAGTCTGGCTTGGACTGGAAGGAGTTGCGGTCCAGAGGAAAGCAGACTTGCCACTAGAGTAGCCAGTGCCAAATTGCCTTGTGTTTGGACCCTTGCAACACTATCACACCAAGGAGGAATACACTGTGTGACAGGGCACTGTTCACCATACCATCATTTACTTCTGCATGCTATTAGTTTTCACCATGTCCTGAATCTTCAGAGCATTGGCTCTTGCATCTCCCTAATCAGTAAGTAACAAATTCATGTTTCATTCTTATGCTGTTGCTGTGGCATTGGGGGTTTTTTGGTTCTTCATAGGGTTTTTGACATATTACACTTACTTTAGTGTTTTCAATGCTAGAAGACCTTGTATCTATCCAGCTACATGAAGACTTTAGCGCCAATATAGCCAGATGCTGTTTGTACACAGTAAACTATAGAACTAATATCTTTGGAATGGGTCACTGTCGTTTCGCTCAGCCTGAATGTTCGACAGTGACAACGAGTTTGGTCTTGAGACCACGTGTTCACTCTCTCTCACTCAGAATGTCGTGGATTGTTCACCCAAACGCACAAATAAATTTCTGGCTGACGCAATGCGAGCAAGCCATAGAAATGATCTGTGCCTACAATAACAAAAGAAACGAAATATTTAAGTGACGACAGTACAACATACAACACAAGTAACATTGAAAATACGCTAACAGAGCCTGCAGTGTCAAAAACCTCAATTTTCTTCATACACGCATGTTCATCAGACGGCATTAAACATCAAATTTTATTCATTCGCGCATTAGTCTTGGCAGCGTTCAGCGGACAAAGTAAACATCAAACTATGGTGACCATAACGTAAGTACGAGTTGCAGATGAAACTATCACAGTCACATGACACGAACCGGCCAATCAGAAGCGGTGACGCCGGGAATGCTTAGCTGTGTTTAGCCGCATGTTAATTTCAGTAACGACAGTTACGAATGAGGAAAGCTGACAAAGTTCAAAATACCCACCTTGCCTCCGTCTCTCCATTTTCACACGTGGAACTAAGTCACGGCTTTGCGAGATCTCGCGCGAGTATCTTGTCGGTTCCCAAAGCAGACGACACGTTTCAGTTTTTCCGAAACCTTGGTATGAACGACAGTGATGAACTGACAAAAAATGTCCATATAAGTATGACTTGGGGATTTCAGCGTGTTTCCGATCAGTTACAACTTTGGCAGCCAGTTTCGTTAGCTTCTGGCCTCCCGTGATACAATCAGCAACCAAAACACTGCTGACAGTTCTGGGGTAGGAAGAGCAGATGATGTTTTCTCAAGCACACAGCTGACAAAGAGCGTAACTGTCGTAATTCGGATGATTTTGTTTCACGTTTTGAAATAAAAACGAAGTGTTTTGTTCTGAAATGGTGTGGAATATGTAGTGTGCTGCATGCAGGTATATATATAGATCACAAAAAGCTCACATGGGTCGTGTATTTATAGACTCACAAACCATTCTCTCAAGCACCATCACCAATGTCCGATTTTAAAATGAGGAAATGCAGCACTCCCAATTCTTTTGTCCAAAGTTGTTATTTCGCAGAATATGCCACAAACCAGTGCTTATCTTATGTATATCTGCAACATCTTCTGAACAACAGGATCCAGACTTTAGTTGCTCAGTGTGGAACATATGACAGGAATGCGAACTTCAAAGTACATGGGTAAATGAGCAGCAGGTTCTGAGAACGCATCATATATATATGTAGTTAAAAGTTGCTGATTATCGAAACGGACATACGTGTGTCCTTTTCAATCAGGTGAATTTTACGCACATTTAAAAGTATAAAAGTAGCTGAAGACCAAGATCTTGGTGCTGATGAACACTTAGGAAGCCACAAACCACAAGATGTGAACAGGATATTCGACCGGGGCCGACACCAACTACCAGCGATCTACTCTTCGCTCGTTCAGTCACAATGCGTGAGTTTACTCACGGGAGTGTGAGACTGAACCCAGTTCTCTCCAGCCTTCAGTTTGCTGAGGAAGATACTCGGATGAGGATCGAAAGCTACAAGTGAGTAGCTTCCTTTTTTGTTTTTGAGACAAGTTTAGATCTGTAGCCATTATGAAGTTAAAATGTACTACTACATCAGATTTTCATCATTGCATATAGATGTGGTTGTTCATTATTGATTAAACAATCTGATGGACCTAATGTGTTGAATAAGTCTGAGGTTGATCTCAGGATCAGTAGTGCCTAGTTCGTCAAACAGTAATTGCTATAATGTTTCTGTGTATATCTTCTTTAGTAGCAAAAGAATGATAATGAATGCTTTTGATACTTTTCCTTATTGAGATATAAATTTTGTATGTCAAAAAAAGCATTTTTCAAATTATTGTTGTGATAAAGAGCAAAACGATCCAAAAAAAGGAGTGTTGCTGTGACACCCTTCCTCACTAGGAAGTGTTTGCTTGTTTATTAACCAGTGGGGTGGGTTAATGGGTTAGTGTGGCTGCCAACCCTGCTAGGATAGTATGAGGTGGTCTGCCGACCTTATGATTGCAGTAGAATGCACCATGTTCATTCACGATTTATGAGAGGCGAGTGATGAAGGAACACTGACACTTGCCTGGTGTGTGAATTAATCAGTAAAGTGCTTTGCGACTCCAAGCTGAGATTAATCACAGAACGACTAGAGAATTGTGATTAGCCAATCAACATGGGACATCGGAGTTCGCCTGACGACGGTGTTGGGTTGGTGGATTGATCAAAACTAAACTGGAGACCACACGTGATCGAATAATTACTTATATAGTCGATCAGTGATTGGCTCTCTGTTTGATATTACGACTGGAGACACCCTACATGTGTTGTGATTGGACAGAAAGGTATGAGGTTTTTGGGCGCCAGTATATAAACCCCTGCAGATCCCGTAGTTGGCGCGCGAGTACAATTTACCTAGGACAGCCACCGTGTGTGGGAGTGGAAGCGCCCTGTCTGAAATCCACGTGACAAGCCGTTCTACATTGAGAGTCCGTCCCATGAAGAGAAGTTCGACTACCTATAAAGAGAGCCACGACTGCAAAGAAAGAACTGAAGTATCCTCTTCTCTCCAATTCCCGAAGCTTCTTTCAACGAAAGCGGAGTTCGTTTCGCCCCTGCCACTGAAAGAGACGAACGACTGCTTTCTCCACGTGCTCTGCCATTGGGAGCGACTACGCCTTCGATTCACCTTGTCCCTAGAAACGTCTACGCCAGCACCCAGAGTTTCACCCCAGTCGTCTCGTTCCACAGAAGGATTACCACCGCCTGCCGTCGTAAGCAAGAGAATTCTCCCCTCGACTGATCGAATTCCCGTGTTCTTAATCCATTGTGGCGTGAAGGTGCCACGGTGCAAAGGTTTTCCCCCTTCCCCCTCCCTTCCCCCTCCACGTGTATTCGTCGCATCCACCGTCGAACTCAACTAAAGAGACCGCTGATTGGCTGCACCAACACCTCCATCAGTTAAGTATCATTTCATTGGGTTTGGCAGACCACCTTTATCTTATCAGGGGAAGTAGATTCAGTATACTTATTGTTGCATAATTATTATTAATTAGTATCCTAATTACCGCTTACAGTGCTCTCTTAGGATTTTGATTTTGAAGAAATTAAAGTATATTGACTATGATCCGAGTCCTCACCATCATTTCAGTCTTGTTCCATTTTTGATTGATGATTGAGAAGAGTTGCGAGTGGGCAGTGTGAAGTTAACCCCTAGATTAATTCATTCATAAACGACCCAAATTAGAAGTAAGCTAACTTGTAACAGTTGCGTTCTGAAAAACGAAGTTTTACTAGGTCTGTTTATTTGAAATTAGTGTGAATTTTGTCTGCTTAACATTTCTAAGGCTAGCACTTCACATTTCGTCTTGGCAATGTGCCCATGACACGGAAACGGTTGTCCAACTTGCCCAGAGCCTTGGTTTCAACTTCTCTTTGAAGAAGTCTGACTTCATTCCGTCAACTACATTCCAGTACCTCGGCATGCAGTTCGACACAATCTCCTTCTCTGTCCGTCCTTCTTCGGACAGGTTGCAATCATTGATAGATCTACTCTCTCACTTACGTGGTGTGGAGAGCGCTCCCTATCGTACTCTTCTCTCTTTGCTTGGCAAGATGGAGTCGATGGCTACCCTGTTGCCTTTGGCACGGGTCGCCAAACGACCCCTTCAGAGGCAACTTGCCATCCGAGTCTCAGTCTGCTCAGACTTTGACCAGATTGTGGTTCTGGGGAAGTGGTTCAGGGAAGCCACTTTGCGCTGGACGGACGTGACGTGGCTCCATTCGTCTGTCCCTATCCGACCCAGGGGTCCTATCGTCTATCTTTTCACAGACGCCTCGAGGACCGGTTGGGGTGGGCACACAGACATGGCCTCGGTGTCCGGTCTCTGGTCTGCGAGCGAGTCACGGCTGCACATCAACTTTCTGGAGATGGAAGCAGTTTTTCTCTCCCTCCAGGGATTACTGTCAGTCTTGAGGAATCGGCACGTGACAATCTCAGGTGACAATGTCACATGCCTGAGTTATCTCAGGCATCAAGGAGGCAGTCTCTACGACTCTGTCTCTCAAAGCTGAGGAGATTCTGGTTTGGGCTGATTCCCATGGCATTTCCATATCCATGGAATTCATTCCCGGAAAGTTGAATGTGCTGGCAGATCACCTGAGCCAGAGGAATCAGGTTCTGCCTACAGAGTGGACTGTAGCGCATCAGGCTCTAGAGCAGGTGTGGCTTCGCTGGGGCAAGCCGATGGTGGATCTGTTTGCCACCCGGTTCAACACGCGTTTGCCGTGTTACTTCGCCTATGCACGATCCAAAGGCTCTCGGACGAGATGCCTTTGCTAGGTCGTGGTCGGGCATGGAAGTCTACGCTTTCCCTCCCACGCGCCTTCTTCCGAAGGTGTTGGGCAAAGTCGCCCTGGAGCGTCCTCGCATGATCTTGGTCGCGCCATTCTGGCCTGGAGCTTCTGGCAGATGGGGAATGCATCGAGCTCAATCTATCTGAGTGCACTCTCGTGCAGCCTCGTTCGGGAATTGGCCATCCGAACGTTCACTTGTTGAAACTTTCTGCTTGGCTTCTTTCTAACACAGGTTCACATGGCTGATTTCTTTTCACGCTAGTTCCCACGCAGTCAGATCTCTCCTCCACTGTGGGATGGTTTTTCTGATTCTGCGATTTCTCTCTGGTTCAGAGTTTTGAACCAATGGAATCTTGTGTTTTCAAGCGTCTCACTCAGGGGACAGTATTTTTAATTATGCTAGCTTGTGCGCGTCGGATCGGGGATATCCACGCTTTGAGTGGTTTACCTTCGGATGTCGTTTTCACCGGTAGGTATGAATTGTGTATTCTGTCTTTTCTGCCGGAGTTTCGGTGTAAGAATCAAGATTCGCTTTCCGACTGTCAGAGCATCGAGATTAAGGGACTCTGGCTAATCTCGATTCTGGAGAAGCTGACTGTGTGAACTGCCCGGTGCATGCACTCAATGTTACCTGGCTCGAACTCGGTCCCGTCATCTTCGGAAACGGAGACTGTTTCAGCCCCTTACACGCAGTCATGCCGAGGTGTCTAAAACGTCCTTTTCTTGCAGGATACGCATTTTTGATCACGGATGCGTATATAGGAATGCGTTGCTTGATCCTCCTGCTGGTGCCTACAGGACTCATGAAAAATGCAAGGTTGCCACCTCTGTAGCGTTTGCCAAGAATGTCTCTCTGACTCACCTTATGAGGGTGGCTTTCTGGTGTGGTGACTGCGTTTTCACATGCCAATACCTGCATGATGTTCCAGTTCGTCGTCTCAACGACACCTTTGGCATCAACAAGTTGGTTGTTGCGGGTTCGGCTATTCGTATTTGATGGTGAGTGGTTTTTAATGTTTTGTCAGGTGTTGATGCACAACCCGCCACCCGTTGCTGGGCAATCATATCGCTAGTTGTCTACTGGAAAGTATGGATGGAAAACTTGAAGAAATGTAAACTAATTTCTATGTTTTCCTGACATACTTACCAGTAGACAAATTACTGTCCCACCCACCTCCCCGTTTTGTGCATTTGCTCGGGTTACCTCAGCAGTGTCAAAGAGGATGTAGAGTGGCCGTCTGCGTGCTTTATAGACATGTGCGGTCACGAGGCATTAGGAGTTACCTCCCAGTATGATGTCTCAAGCAATCGGATTGGCATATGCAGGCAGCCACGCGTGGGTACGAATTATGCAAATTCTTTTTTCGAGGTTGAAAGGTCATATATCACTAGTTGTCTACTGGTAAGTATAGATGGAAAACAATTTAAAGTAAATGTGATCTAGTCACAGTGTTCCTAGTTATTCGCCTCTTACGAATCTCGTAGGG
>JAWQFJ010005247.1:0-22203 GCA_034096865.1 Theodoxus fluviatilis
GTGCACCTAGCGAACTTGTGTTCGAGGACTGCTGCATACGAATTGGCCAAAGTGCACTTCGCGAACTTGCGTTCGGGGACTGTTATATACGAAGTGCACTTCGCGAACTTGTGTTCGGGGACTGCTGCATACGAATTGACCGAAGTGCACTTCGCAAACTTGTGTTCGGGGACTGTTGCATACAAAGTGCCCTTAGCGAACTTGTGTTCGAGGACTGTTGCTTACGAAGTGCACTTAGCGAACTTGTGTTCAAGGACTGTTGCTTACGAAGTGCACTTAGCGAACTTGTGTTCGAGGACTGCTGCATACGAATTGGCCGAAGTGCACTTCGCGAACTTGTGTTCGAGGATTGCTGCATATGAATTGGCCAAAGTGCACTTCGCGAACTTGTGTTCGAGGACTGCTGCATACGAATTGGCTGAAGTGCACCTAGCGAACTTGTGTTCGGGGACTGCTGCATACGAATTGGCCGAAGTGGAGTCGATGATGAAACTTACAGCTTAGACTTTCCCCGACTCCCAAACGAAAGAGCGATCATATATCATTATTCGGGACACAGCTTCGTTTTACTTCGTTCAAGTATACATTGGGCTTCAAAGAACACAATCATCGAAGTCTACTTCGTTCATCGGACACTTGGCAAACCCCCAAATTTGCTTACACGAAGTCAAAACTTTGGCGCAGTAGGTCAAAACTCTGCCCAATGAAAACACCTCAAAGGGACGATCTTCATCAAATCACTTCGTTGCTCAACTTTCATAATTTACAACAGAATGCTCACCTGTAGGGGTCACTTTCAGAGTTGTGGTTTTTTAATGTCATTTGTCATACAAAAAGTCAGTTAGTCCTGTTTGACGTCGCATATTGGATTTGTGCGCATGTATTCTTTTGAGTGTTTTGTGCCGCAGCTTCACAGGTTTGTGAATTTCTGTCTGTGGAGTGTTACGGGATCCACAAAAACGAAATAAAACAGGTCCCGGGTTACTTACATATCTTTATATTTCAACATAAAACATGCCCGCAACAGGGGTAGAAAATAAAAATATAAATAAAAAGAATGTTACATTGGTATATGGCTCAAACACAACATCCTCAATAACCCAATCTTATAAAATTACACCTACTCTTCACCTACTCAACTCCCAACGGGAAAAATGAAAAAGCACAAGTAAAATGTCGGGCAGCCTTCTTATATAAAACATAAAAGCACGTAGGTCAGCCCTCGACAAGTAAAACTATCTACTCGTGTAAAACTCTCGCACCAACATTCCACCGCTCTCTCTCTCTCTCTCTCTCTCTCTCTCTCTCTCTCTCTCTCTCTCTCTCAGAGGGCGCTGCTGTGCTAAGTGAAGAAGCCACGCTCACGACTGCTCCGTAAAATTTTGAGAAAACACAGTACAACGTCATGCCATTCGCCGGATTACCAGCTGCTGAGGAGGCTGAGTTATCGTCCCTGCTCACGACTGAGATATTGTCATCTTGGACAGTCGTTGGAGATGAGGGAAACAGCATCGTCGTTCTGCGGTTCAGGCAAGCCGGCAGTCAGCAATTTCTCTCGAACAACATCAAGCGAGGAGTGTGGCGACGAAAAACACCATCTCAACGACGACGAGACCAGCGGCGGGCAGAAAGTCACAGAGCCATGGGTGAGAGGAAGTTTTATCGAAACACTGCATCCGAAATTATTGATAATGAACATGCCGCGAATTTTGCTGTTCACCATGACGTAGCACGGGTTTCACATGCTGCTGCATCATTAAGTCAGACACTAACAACGCCCTTGACCTTTGACCTACCTAGCCGGCAAGATGACTTGGTCACAGAGAGCACTGAAAGCGAAGCCTGCGAGACTTCTGCAGCTAAACCCCAATGGCGAAATCGAGACCAACACCACTACTCCAACCTTCACCCGAGCAAGACCTTACCATTGAAGACTGCGAGGAGGTTCTCCAGCGGGTGATGAAACGAGTGGTTGATAGAGTGTACGATTGCCAGCACAGGATACAAGAGGTGCGAGACGAAATTGCCATCGTTGCTGCTCCTCGACCTGGCCAGGACGCGAACACGGATCATCAGACACTACAGGGGTCGTCGTCCGTGCCATCGGGAGCTCCTGGTTCCCCAGCCTCATCTCATGCCCCTGCTCCACCAGCTGATGACCCCAACATCGTCCCGATTCCTGACCGCAGGCGACCGACATTGAGATGGCGTGCTAAGGACGGGATGACGACAAAGCCAACCTCGTGGTGCGAAGTGGCATTCAAGCAGCCAAGCAACAAGACACCACGAACACTGCACGAAACTGTCCGAAAGTAGTGCCCACAGACGGTGTGATTGTTCGTGCATTGCAAACTTTCCACAACTGGTTTCCAGTTTTGTTGACACACGCGCATTTTAGTTACTGTTTCGCGTCACTTTCGTTTTCATTGTTAATGGGCCGGAGGTCTTCACAATAACATTCCGCGCTCCTCCTCTCTCTCTCTCGCTCTCTCATCTCTCTCTCACTCTCATCTCTCTCTCTCAGTCTCCTCCTTCTGCTCTCTCATCTCGCCCTCTCTCTCGCTTCTCTGTACATACGAGCTGCCAAGCTTATCATTTCCGACTCAACATTGTCTACGGATGAAAAGATCAACAATCTTGGCTTACTACCCTTCCAAAAACACCTCGTCCTCAATAAATGCATCCTTATGCACAAAATTGCACATTCACAAGCACCAAAGTATCTTACTGATCACTTCATTCGTCCCCAAACAAGCCATTCACTATCTCGCAACACTTTCATTCTACCACAAACTAGAACAGACATTTTCAAAGGCAGTATTACATATTCAGGTGTTATGATATGGAATACACTCCCATTGCACCTAAGGAACAATACTTCCATGACGTCTTTTAAAGCATCCATACGTGATTATCTATTCAGATGATCTCACTTCTGTCGCCTGTACATATGATATGACACGTATTGCTTGATCTTCAAGACTCACTGAGCTGACAGTTGTCAAAGGCATCTACTAAAATATTTGTCATTGTTGATCATATTCTTCATATACCTTACCAACTGTTGTACATGGATTAGCTACTGTGTATTTTGTGTCTTAATTATGAGTGTTTTCATTTCTGTATTAGCAAGGACAATTTGTAAGAAAGGCAGAAATGCCAAAAATTTCATCCTTGATAAATAAAGAATCAATCAATCAATCAATCAATCAATCAATCAATCAATCAATCAATCAATCAATCAATCAATCAATCAATCAATCAATCAATCAATCAATCAATCAATCAATCAATCAATCAATCAATCAATCACTCTCTCTCTCTCTCTCTCTCTCTCTCTCTCTCTCTCTCTGCCCGTCTCTGCTGTGTGTGGAGCCGATCTCTTCTCTTCATCTGCTTCTCTCTTCTGTGCTTCGCCTTCTTCACCTCTCCTTCGTCTGCTTTACTCTTCGATGCTTCGCCCTCATCTTCTCTCTTCTTCTCACCCAGCAGGCGGACCGATCTCTATCTTCTGTCTTCTCTCAGTAGGCGGATTGATCTCTCCCCTCTCCTCTCAGTAGGCGGACTGATTGCTGTTTTCTTGCTCTCTCTAATATAGCTATCTTCTCACAATCAATTAACGGCATACCTTTACTCACTACCACCCATATCGCAGAGCGAACACCGCTCATCACCCCTACGGCAGAACTCAACTCCCACCCACCCTCCATTTCTATATAGTCGTTGTACTACCAACTTTTCCAGCAAAAACCAAGTCTCTCTCAGGTGAGATACTTTCGAAAACCCACTTCCCCATTACAAGGAGAAAAGAAGCTTTGTGCTGAGCACAGTCACGAAAACAAGAATGAAACGCATTAACAACACACGACACTGATCTGTCTGACTTTGTTGAGTGGGCAGGGGTCTTTTGCACATGTTTTGTAGTTTGCAATTCTGCTGCGATTTGGAGTTTTGTACCACAGATTTCAAAGGATTTTAAAAATAACATGTCACGAGGAGACAATGCATACTGACACGATATAAAACAAATTTTCACCATCATAGCTTCGTCAAATGTTAAAATTTACGGCATATTGCCACAAATTGTCATAGCAATGACCTCGATTACGGCTTTTCCCTTTGCAATTAGAACAGTCAGAGGTAGGATGAGAGTGCGAGGAGAGAAAGTTCATTCTATTCTGAAAGCTAATGAATTCCTTCTCCTCTGAACGTGTACACATTGCGTTGAATGAGACCCGGAAATTCATCCGCAGATAACACCAATGTTTAGATCGTGAGACATGATAAGTCCAAGATAGACGTACTCACCTTATTTCGTCCATAGGGGTCACCTTACAACTGGGTTCTCGTTCTTCGAAATATTGCATTAAGAATTTTTCTTCTCCAGAAACAGGTTACAGAAATATCGGTCAACAATTTCAGGCTAAACAGCTTGAAATGATATGTTTCCTGGTCGACAACGGAGAACGATTTGAAGAGCACGAAAAGTGTTTTCACAGAAAACAGTAGACCAGCGTCTACTCACTCCATTGTTGGAGAAGAAAAGAACAGCGCGGCTAGATTCGGTAATACTCAACAGCCACCAAGACAAGAGTAAATTTCCACAAACGGGGGTCTCTTGACAGACCCAGGTACATGCAGTCCACGTGTGGGGGAGTGGGGGTGGGGGGTGGGGTTGGGGAAAGCTGTTTGTGCCTAGGCATAGAAGACACGGCATCGTGCCACAATATAATCATCGTCCTTGCCCGCAGTCTGATCACGATACGCACATTTATGCAGAATCGCATTTCACCCAATGGTTTCAACAGTCAAACGCCAGAGATAACATTTTGAGGAGACAAAAGTCCGTTTCGGTGGAGCTACACAATCATGACAATGCATCGAGACAGGAGCAGTACGAGAGACGGTTGTTTATCTCTACATGTATGAGAGATGTTAGGCATGCGCGGTGATCGCATCGATTGCCTCTTCACTTTCTGCAGTGTGTTCTGTCGGTCAGACGCTATGTCTGTCTGTCCAACCAATGGTGGGTCTCAAATAACGCTAAGGACTAAATGTTATTAGGGCACTTGTATTTTAGTAACTGCCTCGCCGAACAGTTATCTAGTTCTTTCTTCATTACTTCATTCAATCAATACAAATCCTTCATGTGCGAAAATGAAACCAGAATGACGAGTTGACCATCGACACCAAGTTTATTTGAATAGATCCCTGGCATGACAAGAGAAAGAAAAGGATAGGAATGATGATGATGATGATGATGATGATGATGATGATGATGATGATGATGATGATGATGACAACGACGAGGACGAGGAGGAGAAGCAGCAGGAGGTGTAGCAGGAGGAGCAGGAGGAGGAGGAGGAGGCGCAGCAGCAGCAGCAGCAGCAGCAGCAGGAGGAGGAGGAGCAGCAGCAGCAGGAGGAGGATTACGTGCAGCAGGAGGAGCAGCAGGAGGAGCAGCAGGAGGTGTAGTAGGAGGTATACCAGGAGGTGTAGCAGGAGGTGTAGCAGGAGGAGCAGCAGGAGGTGTAGCAGGAGGAGCAGCAGGAGGAGGAGGAGGAGGAGGAGCAGCAGCAGCACCAGCAGGAGGAGGAGGATTAGGTGCAGCAGGAGGAGCAGCAGGAGGAGCAGCAGGAGGAGGAGGAGCAGCAGCAGCAGGAGGGGGCAGTAAAAGGAGATGGTGGAGGAACAGTAGGAGGAGAAGGAGCAGCAGAAGGAGAAGGAGGAGCAGCAGGAGGAGGAGCAGCAACAGACGGAGCAGCAACAGGAGGAGCAGCAGGAGGAGGAGGAGCAGTAGCAGGAGGAGGAGCAGTAGCAGGAGGAGGAGCAGTAGCAGGAGGAGGAGGAGAGCAACAGGCGGAGCAGCAACAGGACGAGGAGCAGCAGGAGGAAGAGGAGCAGCAACAGGCGGAGGAGCAGCAGGAGGAAGAGGAGCAGCAGGAGGAAGAGGAGCAGCAGGAGGAAGAGGAGCAGCAGGAGGAGGAGGAGCAGCAGGAGGAGCTTGAGGAAGAGCAGGGAGAGTAGGAGCAGGGGAAAGAGGAGCAGGGGAGGAGGAGGAGGAGCAGGAGGAGGAGAAGCAGAAGGAGCAGCAGGAGCAGCAGGAGCAGGAGGAGCAGGAGCAGGAGCAAGAGGAGCAGAAGGAGGAGCAAGAGGAGGAGCAGGAGGAGAAACAGCATGAGGAAGAGCAGGAGCAGGAGGAGCAGTAGCAGGAGTAGGAGGAGGAGCAGGAGGAGGAGGAGGAGGCTAGTGCTACTGCAAATGCTGCTATTTCCTGTCGCTCTTGCTGAGAAACCTACCACTCTATGCTTTGCATGCATGGCGATCTCTGTCCTATCTGGTGAAATCGTCAGCTACGCCATCAACATTCCTGAATAGGAACAGAGGAGCACTCGCAAAAGCTTTCCATTCCTGTCGCATTTGCCACAAGGTTAATAGGAAGCTCCTGAATGGATTAGTGGACGCATCACCCATTTATGACAGGGATACACTTTTAAAGGACCACTCAGTGTTGATCAGTGGGCTCATACATTCCTGGGCACGTGTATGGCACGTTTTCTTGAACAAAATTACCTTGATGCTTTAGTGTTTACTGATGACCATGACACACTGACCGATGTGCACAAGTCACGTGCTTGCTGCCTGGAGTCAAACTCCTTTCCGTTAGGTAAGTCACGAGGGGGGGGGGGAGGGGGAAGGAGTCATACTCTTTAAAAATTAAATCTAGGTCATGAAATCAGATGTCAGTATCGCCTTCATGTGATCAGACGAGAAACTGTCATGCTCCCCCAGGTCATCACAGCAATTTAAGCACCTCTGAGTAACGAAAGCAACCAGCAGGTTTTTTTGCACACACGTTGCAACCGAGACACCCAAAAGTTCGAAGCAAGCAATCCGCAATGGCTGCAATCCAGCTACCCAGTACAGACCCTGCATCCCATCTATCCTCACTGATTTAGGTCGGCCTGTGCAGAAATGGCAAATCAGGTTCATTGAGGCAACTGGGACGACAAATGCTCCATCTGGCGCCTAAAGTGGGCAGAAAATGACACACACACCAAAAAAGACAGAAAAAAGAAAGAAAAGTGTCGAGTCAGTTTTCTACCGTCATTGGTTTGTAATGATATGTATTGACATCGTGGGCAATTAAACTTGTAAAACGGCAGGATTGTGACACTCCTAGACAACACTTGAAAACCGTCATTAGCTAGTCTGTGTGAATTAGCTGCTAGATTAATTTTGCTTTCCTTCCTCCCATTATGTTTCCTTTCATTTGACAACAATTTAAAACACTGTGTCCTTTTATTGCTTTTTTCCGAATACCAAGAAGAGATGAGATTCACCCGTGTGCTGATTTCCACCTGTAACTTCCCATGAAGTGTTGTTTTCAGTCCACAGTGTACAGAAATGTGAATAAAATGAGCACGTTTGTGAGTTTTAATTGGATGAAACTTGAATCAATCAATGTGTTACATCTTTCTCTTCATTAAGCTTCACACTTCGTTTTGCAACAAGAGGGAGAAAGGGGGATAATGAAATTATATGCTGGTCTACATCAGAGGTGCAGATGGAGAACAAATCTTTCTTCATGATGAGATCTGTGTGGAACGAAAACTTTTTTGTGGGTGTGAGAGAAAGAAAGATAGCTGATGTTACAAACTGCAGTTGAATTGACAGTACCAGTGTAAATAACACCCACTCCTTTGCAAACAAGAGCGTTTCCATCAATGTGCCTTTGTTTTCTGACTTTGTCATCAGAAGGATTTTACTAAATCACTCTTCAAATGATGAAAATACAGCTGTAAATACTGCTATGCGGTCATGTGACCAGGCAAGACAAAATGTGCTGAGGACTGTACTTCATAAAAGGACGTGTTGTGGAGGAAAGAAGAATAGATACCAGACCATTCCTTAGATATCTTTCCAAGGCTGTATAAGATGATTTTACTGATTTGAACGAAATGCAGAGTACAGATAAAGACTGGTCAGCCATCAGTGACGGGATTCTGTTTTGTCTAGTGATGCATTCTTGTAAGCAAAATCTTGCAATTCCTCCTGAGCAGTTTAGCCCAGGAATCTGGTACTTTTCATGAGCAGTGAATTCACATGCAGTTTAGCAAAAAAATTTTTTTGGGGGTTGCTTTTGTTTTTGTTTTTTAATATCTTGACTGCTTGCTAGACAGCAGGCACAGTAACTATAACAGGTGCAGTTTCTTATAAGCTGCATGGTTACAGAAGCCTGACATTTTTCTTGACAATATTTTGTGCACTGCGAAGTCAAATGAAATTATTTTCACCTGTCTCCTGCACGAATAGATGGCCAAAATGAAATCTCTGACAAATGCTTTGTTTCAGAAAGTAAAATCAGGAGGAGCTAGAAGTTTTTTATGATTGCAATTTGTGTGAAGATTGTGTCATGTTAACATTTTAACAACAGTCAAGGGAGAGTTTGCTTTTCTGTCTAGATTATGGATGATGTTCTAGGCAGTGTTTTGTGGTGAAATCTGAATGCATAATCTTGCTCTTCATGACACCAATACTGTTCCTGCTCCTTGCAATGGTTGTGTTAAGGGTGATGTTTTCATGCAGCTCAAAAGAGGAGATTTCTATGCAAATGGAAAGAGAGTTCACATAATTTGGACTGTGTGCAAGTTCATATTTTTCTTGATAGCTTAGTTCTGATCTGGCTACAGCAAATTTTGAGCTACTAAAGCAACTGTTCGAAAAAAGGAAAGAGGTTCAGGTTGTGGATTCAGACTTTGTCTCCTCTCTATAGTCGTATTTTATCCCTCCAGGTTTACTGGAGGTCCTACAGACTTTATCTGTCTGTCTGTCTGTCTGTCTGTCCCGACTCCACGGCTTATATCTCAAAACCTACTGGACGGATTTCCTTGACATTTTGCACACTAACTGGAAGTTAGGTCCGATTGAATGTATCAAGTTTTCAGAATCGAGGCTTGAAGAAAAAGTGGTTTTTCAAGGTCGTACACTCCAGAGTGCCTCCCCAAATACACGATATATGGAATGGCGAAAATTCTGACGTGATCAAAGCTGACAGAACAATGCCTGGCTTCAGTATCGGGAAAGCAGCGGTGGCTACGACAGATAAGGGAAGGGATGACACGGGGGGGGGGGGGATTGTCCACCCGTGCGGTCGGTTCAACTCTGGGAACAGCCACTCAGTCTCTTTTTTCGAGAGGTTGCTGGTTCGAACCCGACCTGTTTTTTGTGTGTTTTTCCCCCTCTTTTCTCGAGAGGTTGCGGCAAAACCTGGAGGTTCAGCGCCAGCGGTTTTTATCCCTCCAGGTTTACTGGAGGTCCTACAGACTTTATCCCTCCAGGTTTACTGGAGGTCCTATCTGTCTGTCTGTCTGTCTGTCTGTCCCGACTTCACGGCTGATATCTCAAAAACTACTAGACGGATTTTCTTGAGATTTTGCACACTTACTGGAAGTTAGGTCCGATTGAATGTATCAAATTTTCAGAATCGAGGTTTGAACAGAAAGTGGTTTTTAAGGTCATACCTCCCTAAAGTGTCAAATGATAGAATGGCGAAATTGCAATTCATGGAATGGCGAAAATTCTGACATGATCAAAACTGACAGAACAATGCCTAGCAGCGGCGGCTAGGTGGGGGGGTGGGGGTGGGGGAGAGAGAGAGAGAGGGAGGGGGTGGGGGGTTGTTCACCCGTGTGGCCAGTTCATTCAACTCTGGGAACAGCCTCTCAGTCTCTTTTTTTGAGAGGTTGCTGGTTCGAACCCGACCTGTTCTTTGTGTGTTTTTCGTGTGTGTTGTTCCCCCCTCTTTTCTCGAGAGGTTGCGGCAAAACCTGGAGGTTCAGCGCCAGCGGTTTTTATCTGTCTGTCTGTCTGTCCCGACTCCACGGCTTATATCTCAAAAACTACTGAACGGATTTCCTTGAGATTTTGCGCACTAACTGGAAGTTATGTCCGATTAAATGTGTCAAATTTTCAGAATCAAGGCTTGAAGAGAAAGTGGTTTTTAAGGTCGTACACTCGAGAGCGCCTCCCCAAATACTCGATTCATGGAATGGCCAATCTGTGACGTCATCAACAACGTGATGTCATTTGCGAGTAGAGTTTTGATGATAATGGATTTTGAGAACATTGGTGAAAGGATAAAGAAGGATTTTTTACGATGCAAGTAGTCAATTGATGGAATGGCGACCCACTCTACAGCCACGCCCCTTTTCTCGCTGTAACTCGCGTGGTTACAATTGCTGGCGCCAAAATGGCTTCCGAATGAACGCAGATTCGTTGCGTTGTATTCCGGACATCATTTGTGTCTCATTATTGCCAGACAGTGAGAAGATTTCTCAGACTGTGATAAACAGGGGTATGAATAAATACTATTCATGTTATTTAGACGAAATTAAGATCTATTAGCAAGCGGATTAAACGGTGGAGGTGACAGCTCGGTGCTTCAGATCAATGCGGAAAAAATTAAGCAGCACATTATGTATCGACTTTATTTCCATCTTGACGCTGCTAAGCAGAAGATCAACCAACCATCCTCATTGCTCGTGCAAGGCTGGGTAAGTGTTGTTGCTGTTTTTTATCATTTATCTGTTACGTGTTTGATGGAGTAACCGAAGCTCGCATTCCACAATTGTAGAACCTTCTCTTGAAGTGTTGTTTGTGGAGCCAAAAAGCTTGCGCAACTGTCCTTTGCACTGACTGTCCTATGCACTGACTGTTCTTTGCATTCTGTCATTCACACTGACTGTTCTATGCACTGACTGTCCGATGCACTGACTGTCCTATGCACTTTCACACTGACCAGTGCACAAAATGACCGGTGCGTGTCCGAAGCACTGGTGAGCGCAACAAAAACTTTAAGCGGACTGCTAGATCTTTACCCACTGTAGAAAGCGCACTTCCCCTCCTCTCCTTCGTGACAATCTCCTCGTCAGTGCATAGAACAGTCAGTGTGAAGGACAGTTAATGCAAAGGACGGTCAGTGCAAAGGACAGTCCGTGCATAGGACAGTCAGTGCAAAGGACAGTTGTGCAAGCTTTTTGGATCCACACACAACACTTCAACAGTAGCTTAGGTTACTCCATCAAACACGTAACAGATAAATGATTTTTTTAAAATCACTTACCCAGCCTTGCACGAGCAATGAGCAATGCATGACCAGGTTCGATTCTGCGCTGAAAATTTTTTTCCTCTTTTTTCGAGAGGTTGTGGGTTCGAACCCAACCTGGTTTTTTGTGTTTTTGTGTGTGCGTGTTTTTCCCCCTCTTTTCTTTAGAGGTTGCGGGTTCGAATCCGATCTTTACAACAACAAAAAAATATATATGCCAAAACCTGGAGGTTCAGCGCCAGCGGTTTTTATCTGTCTGTCTGTCTGTCTGTCTGTCTGTCTGTCTGTCTGTCTGTCTGTCTGTCTGTCTGTCTGTCTGTCTGTCTGTCTGTCTGTCTGTCTGTCTGTCTGTCTGTCTGTCTGTCTGTCTGTCCCGACTTAACGGCTGATATCTCAAGAACTACTGGACGGATTTCCTTGACATTTTGCACACTCACTGGAAGTTAGGTCCGATTGAATGTATCAAATTTTCAGAATCGAGGTTTAAAGAAAAAGTGGTTTTTAAGGTCGTAAACTCGGAAGCACCTCCCTAAATACTCGATTGACGGAATGGCGAGGGGTGTTTAGTTGATGGAATGGCGAAATGACCTCTTGGGCAGAACAATGCCAGCCATATGCCCCAGCCTGGCTACAGGAACAGGAGATGAGCGGCGGCTATGACAGCTGGGAGATAAGGGAAGGGAGGACAGGGGGTGGGCGGGGGGGGGGGGGAGGAGGGGGGGGGGGAGGAGAGAGAGAGAGAGAGGTTGCGCGTTTGGACACGATCTTTTTTCCCTTTTTTTATGCCAAAACCTGGAGGCTCAGCGCCAGCGGTGTTTATCCCTCCAGGTTTACTGGAGGTCCTACAGACTTTATCTGTCTGTGTGTGTGTGTGTGTGTGTGTGTGTGTGTGTGTGTCTGTCTGTCTGTCCCGACTTAACGGCTTATATCTCAAAAACCTCTGGACGGATTTCCTTGAGATTTTGCACACTAACTGGAAGTTAGGTCCGATTGAGTGTATCAAATTTTCAGATTCGAGGCTTGAAGAGAAAGTGGTTTCTTAAGGTCGTAAACTCGATGTCAATTGATGGAATGGCTAGGGCTGTTTAGTTGACGGAATGGCGAAATGCGTGACTTTATCAAAACTGTCAGAACAATGCCAGCCAGGGGAGAGGAGCTGCGGCTCGAGATAAGGGAAGGGAGTACAGGGGGGGGGGGGGGGGAGAGAGAGAGAGAGCTTTTCTCTAGAGGTTGCGGGTTCGAACCCGATCTTTTTTAAATTTATTTTTTAATATGCCAAAACCTGGAGGTTCAGCGCCAGTGGTTTTTATCCCTCCAGGTTTACTGGAGGTCCTACAGACTTTATCTGTGTGTGTGTCTGTCTGTCTGTCTGTCTGTCCCGACTTAACGGCTTATATCTCAAAAACTACTGGACGGATTTCCTTGAGATTTTGCACACTAACTGGAAGTTAGGTCCGATTGAGTGTATTAAATTTTCAGAATCGAGGCTTGAAGAAAAAGTTGTTTTTTAAGGTCGTACCTCCCTAAAGTGCCAATTGATGGAATGGCGAAAATTCTGACGTGATCAAAGCTGACAGAACAATGCCTGGCTACAGTATCGGGAGAGCAGCGGCGGCTATGACAGATAAGGGAAGGGATGACACGGGGGGGGGGGGGGGGGGGAGGGGGAGGGGGATTGTCCACCCGCGCAGTCGGTGGATACAGCTGTAGTCTGCCTTCTCTACGTCAGGCTCTGCTGATCTGAGTTGGGCTACAATTTCGAATCAGGGTTGCCGTCAGTGCCACAGATGATTCCACTGAAATCGAAAGACCCCTGTGCTGGATGCCTTTCCAAATTTGACCTGCATGACATAGTGACTCTCAGAACACTGGCCGGCCCTTCACCTTCAATAACGGGTGAAGCTTTATATTCTAACTCCATCCAAACGTGTGACTCTCAACGGGTGGTCCTTACGCCCTAACTCCAGGGCCCGACGCTGATGTTGGACACAAACGTGACAAAAAGTAACGCGTCCGGGTTTAGGTGAAACTCCCCGGACAGGCTAAGTCAGTCAGGCGGGGTGGCGGGTGCGGCCTAGGCTGAGCGCTATCATTTCCAAAAAAAGTAACATTTTATGGTTTTATAGGCGTTTTAGGACAAAAGATTCAAAATGGCCTGAAGAACTTTTGACCAAAAAAATCCCGCAATAACGGCCCCCCGCAATAGAAAAAACGATAAAATTTCTAGGTTTCGAAAAAAAAGTAACAAAATTATTATGTTTTTTTAGGCGTTTTAGGACAAAAGAATCAAAATGGCATAAGAACGTTTGTTATTTTAAAAAATCCCGCAATAGCGGCCCTTCGCAATAGAGAGCCGACCCCATGCTGCATGGGCTAGCTGTGATTTTTATTTATTGCTGAAATACATATGTAGACGAATATAATTGTCTTACATAGCAACCGTGGATCGCTTAACTGAAGAATATGGCAACACCCGTGTGACTGCGCGTGCATGCGTGTGCGTGTGAGAAAGAGAAGCAGGCAGGCAGACTGACGGACAGTCAGAGCGTCGACACACTGGAATCCGAGGACAAGGCGGCTCCGCGCGCCTATTCAAAGGAGGTTATTATGTTTTGTGGCTCGCTTGTAGCCGAGGCGTGCGTAAAAAGTCCCAAAATTCGGATGAAAAGCATGTGCAGTCAAACGGTTTTCCCTCAGCGGTGTTGTTTCGAATTCCCCGCACAAACGAAAGTGTCTGGCACACTTGTGCTGAGAATGTGCGCGCGCGCGAGTATGTGTTTGCCGTTCTTCGTTACACTCCTGTACTTTAGATAAACAAAAACATCCTGTCTACTTTCTGTTTGGTTGTGAAACTTCTCCACACTGCACTCTCATTATTCTGTGTCACACTGTGACAGGGACTGTCTTGGTAGTGTCTGTGACAGAACGCTCATACATGTCTCTCCATTGAACACGAAGAAGACCAAAGTTGACATTCAGGGAAAGACGCAAACGACTCCCCATTTGTGACAGTTGCTGTAAACTGCAAATCCACCCACCCACCTACCCCGTGGCATGCATTTATTACGTAAGCATGTCAACAATCTCAAGGCCATCAACTGTGCAGATGCAGTCTATTTATGGCATCGTGGGCAGCACGCTGCAGCTAAAATTAGAAATGGGAAATCCTTTGGAGGTTTATGTGGGACCTCAAGTGTCCAGAGAGTTGAAACATGCACGCACCCATTCAAAAGACCCCTTGGATTTAATTGCAGAGAAATGCAACCAACATCAGTTCTGCACTATAGAGGATAACATGGCCGTTTCCCCCTATATTCCTCAGCGAATTAGCCTCCTTCAAGTCCTTGTCAAAGTGCGTCTCATCAGTCCGTGAAGCCAATGTCCCCACCCCTAGCCCACTCTCTACTGTTTGCCCCCTTCCAGTCGAGCTTAATTCCTCTCATTTCTACACCTTGGTTTTTGCTTTCTGTTTTCCCGCATCCAGCAACTATAATAAACTAAATTTTTGTTCATGCATTCTTTATGTTCGTTTGAATATACATTCTACAAGCTGTTGTATTTCCTGAACTCCGCGGTTGCTTTTAAAACGTTTTATTCCTCATCCTCAACCCTCACCTCACTCCTCCGTCTCTGCGCAGTCAGTGTAGCTTCTCTCTCTCTCTCTCTCTCTCTCTCTCTCTCTCTCTCTCTCTCTCTCTCTCATATGTGCACATGTACGCATGTATTCGTATGCATGCATGCGTGTGTGTGTGTGTGTGTGTGTGTGTGTGTGTGTGTATCGTGCGCCGTTTGAATTTGTTGTATCGCCTATATTTTTAAACAGTTCTTACACACACACACACACACACACACACACATACACACACGCGCGCGCGCACACCACACACACACACACACACACACACACACACACACACACACACACACACACACATACACACACACACACACACAAAACAGAACACACACACAAAACAGAACACACACACAAAACAGAACACATACACACACATGCGATGAATATACATAAACACCCATGCAAAACACACACACTACACACATATAAAGACGCACACAAATATGCACATAGGCTCTGTGGCCTAGTGGTCAGAGCGTTAATTAACCTGCAGTCCCTTGCAGCTGACGGGTGCGGTGTTCGAAGCTGCACAGATCCTAGAATTGCATCCGTGGGCAAGGTGCTTCATTAGCAGTGTGTGTGTGTGTGTGTGTGTAGGTGTGTGTGTGTGTATGTGCGTGTGTGTGTGTGTGTGTATGTGTGTGTGTGTGTGTGTGATATGCCTAATAAATGTGTTTGATAATAACAACATTAGCAAATTAATTTTATAATAATAATAATAATAATAATAATAATAATAATAATAATAATAATAATAATAATAATAATAATAATAATAATAATAATAATAATAATAATAATAATAATAATAATAATAATAATAATAATAATAATAATAATAATAATAATAATAATAGTAATAATATTAATAATAATAATAATAATAATAATAATAATAATAATAATAATAATAATAATAATAATAATAATAATAATAATAATAGTGTCCTTTTTAAAGGAAATTCTTTTGGGGAATTTCACCCCCGGTCGCCACTGTACAGCGCCAAGTGACCGGTTTTCCTCCTCGATGTGGGTTTAATCTTGCTTGCTGTCGGTTTTCATGAGAGCGAACCACTTGTTCATTTCCTAACACTTCGTTTAAGCACTTCGTTCCTATGGTTATCTCAAGTACATCACTTACCGATTTCTACTTTATTTTCCTTTTCTGCTACCACACGTACTTGAGGAGGGACTTTAAGGGGGTGCGAAAATTCTCCTCGTTTCGAAATGCAAATGCATCCCTCGCATGGGGAAAATTTGTTTCCCTCCCCCGAGAGTGAATTCTCCATTTCGTCAGAAACAAAACACGAGTTGCGTCCCTTGGAAAGGAGGCATTGGATAAGACACGTCGGATCGGCCGATGGTGGTGACGTAATTAGTATTTTGAGATCGTATGAAAGTCCACAACAAACGAAATGAAGGCAGTCGACAGTACAGTTGCTCCTTTCTCCAGGTAAGCTACTTAGAACTAGGTGTCTCTATCTTTGAAACGGCTCTTTCCAGGAATCGGATGGGCTGCCCAGTGAACGTTGTTGCGACGTTGTCAAGATTTGTGTGTGTGTGTGTGTGTGTGTGTGTGTGTGTGTGTGTGTGTGTGTGTGTGTGTGTGTGTGTGTGTGTGTGTGTAGTTCAGAATGCGTGCTAAGAATAAGATTCAATTGAAGTCAAATATCGTCGCAACATCAGCAGTTTAAAATTTGTTAAATGAAAATTGTCTTTGCTTCCAAAAACGATGTAAAGAATATATATATGCTAAGTGAAAGTATCATTGACGTGGTGGTCGACATCAGTAATCTATTTTATGACTTATCTGTTCGCAGTTCTGCAAATGAAATACACTTTATACAGTCTTGTACTTTTGTAGCTAAGTTTTTGAGAATCCCGTTTTGTCTGCCAAGAACAATGCAGACGTGTCCGACAATTATTCCTGTTCTTGTTTGATTTAGCATGTTATTGTTTTTGGGTTTAGGACACTGACTGTAAATGTGAGTGTTGTTGGATCTGGAACATAAGAAATAATACAATAAGATTAAGAGTAAAAACGAACAAAACCGATGTGGCGAACCATATCATCCCTCCTTAGACAGTCCGCAGTTGTTTGAGAGTAGTAATAGGTCGGATGATTTTCAGTTTCACTACTCTAATCTTATTGTAGTATTTCTTATGTTCCAGATCCAACAAACACTACATTACAGCAGTGTCCTAAACAAAAACAATAACATGCTAAATCAAACAAGAACAGGAATAAATGTCGAGCCTCTCTTCAGGTTGCAGCCCTAAACGGTTCTTCCGCGCCTCCCACTTCAAATTTCTCCTTGTAGTTATTGCATAACTGCGACAGTAAGTCTAAATATTCTCTGATGCGACACTTCCTTCTTACTATATCATTTATTTCGTTTTTGTCCTCCCGCCAATTTTCTTAACCATTTTACCTTTCTTTTCTCTATCTTTCTTAATTCATTTCTTTAGCATATTCTTCCCTCACCACCACCCACTCCAAGCCCACCACACCCACACCCCCCCCCACCATGACCCGCCTACAGTTGCTCGCAACGTCGCAACCCACATTCTTCCCTAGCGCAGCTAAACACTCTGTGTACCACTTGTGCCTGGTACGAGTGATCATCTCTCGGTGAGCTGGCTACCGGAACTTAGACACCACACTGTGTGATCGTGCCATTCGTTGTTGTTGATTATACTCTTGATATGTCACTGTCCATCACACGTCCACTTGTTTACTGTGTTTATCCCCATGCCCTTTCAATTGTACTAACTCTTGTTGTTTGCGAAAGTGGTATGAACCCCCTCTCGGGGGTAGGGCACAACTTTACCAGCGAGGATGCATTGCTTTCCGTGTATCCCGCGGAGGAATTTTCGACCCCTTAACTCCCGTCCCCTTCATGTGTGTGTTTAGCAGCCCTAAGGAAAACAAGTAGCAATCTGGCAGTGATGTACTACGCGATCACCTAGGCACGCAGTGTTCCGCCGTGCTGCCCTCCCCGTGGTTCGCCCTCCTGCCACGCCCGCCAGCAAGATTACCCCCACATCTCAGGCGGCCCCACCTGTCATTTTCTCGTCAGTGGCGACCGTTTGTCCCTCCCCACAGAATTTCCTTTCACAAAGGGACCTTTTCCTTTTTTTTCCTCCCCCGCCACTCAAGCTTAGTGATCTATCATTGCTCTCTCCTTTACTGCTATCTTCTTGATTATTATATTATTATTCTTAGGTAGCACATACGGTCCTGATCGATCACTTCGCAGCTAGTCTCACTGCCGTACGTCATAGCTCCTCATCCCTTCTCATCATATTACTTGATCATCGCCCCTCCGATCATATGCCCCTCACCACATTGCTCCGACGCTTCCATCTATCCGCTCACCCGTTACCACGTACTCTTGTATAGAACCTATTCTCCATAGCTCGCGTACCTTACCAGTATCTAACGCCTGTTTCAATTCCACTGCCTTCCCACCTATGTTCGCACGTCCACTTCTTCCTTCATCTACCTCATTCTGTCTATTATCTCCATTTATTCCTCTATATTCTTCTATACGATCCCATCTTATCTATTAATACAATTACTTTGATGACGCACTACTGCGAGTGATAGCTCTTCGATCTAATCCATTTCCTGATTCCGCGCAATCTGATGACACGTCACTACAAGACCTACTCTCATGGACACCACATACAAACGCACACAAACAATAAAGACTCAAGTCATACACAAACACTCCTCCCCCACAATCACACAACATACATCTGCTCAATGACTAATCTCTCTTTCCTAACTAAACTGTTGAGTGAGTCATTTCACCTCCATCGCACAGTACTTTGTGATTCCATCACCACGCTCATTGGCTATGCAATAGTTCAGGCTACTTGCGCACATAGCATGTCCGCAACAACACCAGACACATCCATGTCACAGAACGCAAGGTACTCAGGTTAATTGTATATCGCTTGAGCCACAGGCCACAGAGCTAATGGTGCAATTCGGCCTGCTGCTCGGTCTCTATATGTGTCGTGGTAGCGAGTGTGTGGTTTTTCTCAGCTAATCGGCCGTTTATGTATATAATCATCGACATGTAGTGGGTATGTGTTATCGTTTTGTTGTGTTTTCTTTTTGCGTGTGTTGTGTTCTGTTTTGTTTGTGGTGTGTAGACGTGTGTGTTCTTGTTGTGTTGTGTGTTGTGGTTTTTGGTGGTGTGTGTGCTGCCTCGCTACGTTCACTGCTGACCGATGCGCGCTAAGTGTGGTATTTGCTCTGTTGGCTGTTAGGTGATGCCTGCCTGACGCGCGGACTCCCCTAAGTGACCCTTTTAGTAACCACTGCTTATTATAGGCGATACAACAACATTCAAAACGGCGCAACCGGATACACCAACACTCACACAACCCAACGGACACCCACACCATGCATCCGCATACTGATACCTGGTACATCTGGACTCACATATTACGCCGAGGAGAGAGAGAGCGCGCGAGAGCGCGATAGCTACTCGATGAGCTATCTGTAGAGCAAGTATTCCCTAGCCCAATGCGTCATTTATTCTCAGGGGTCATGATCTGATCTGTGACGACTAGAGTCTCGTCGTTCTTCCAGGCCTCACTGAGCGGTACTATAAAAACGTTTTCCCTCAAACACAGTCGCAACGAGTCGAGATCTACACTGTATTACACCACTCCACTGACCTAGTATGTACATCTAGTTAGACTTCAATCAACGACGTATTCCTATCCAGTACCTATAAGTCGCATTAGTCCACACTCAGAATGTGAAACCAAAGTCACATTCGTCAGCATCGCCTTTCTATCTCTCTATTAGTTTTTCTCTCTGTGCCCTCGGATGCTTGGTACACACCCAAGTGTATACAGCAAAAAACCAAGGTGTAGACTGAAGGATGGGGGGGTGAAATTTTTTAAAGGGGCTTTTTCGGATTGAAGGGGGCAAACAGTAGAGAGTGGGCTAGGTGGGTACATGGCTTCACGGACTGATGAGACCGCACTTGACAAGACTGTAAAGGAGGGTAACGCTGAGGGAAGATATGGGGAAACGGCCGTATCTCTCTAGTGCAGAATGATTGTTGGTGCATTTCTCTGCAATTAAAATCAAGGGTCTTTTGAAAATGGGTTCGTGCTGTTTCAACTCTGACTTGAGGTCCCACATAAACCTCCAAGGATTGCCCATTATCAATTTTATCTGCCTCGTGTCTCCCTATGCCATAAAGAGGACTGCATCTGCCCACATTTGAGCTTGAGATTGGACCTGGCTTACGTAACAAAGTCATGCCACTGGGTATGTGGGTGGGGATTGCGTTTCCCTCACCGTCACAAATGGGGGCTTCGTTGCGTCTTTCCCTGAATGTCAATTGTCTTCTTGTGTTCAATGTCGAAATTTATGAGCTTCGTGCCATCCCTACCATTCCCTCCTTTCCATTTTACCATTCCAATTATCTTCCTTTTTTCTCAGTTTCCCACCAACCTCCATTCTCCCTTCTTTTTTTTCTCCGTCCTTCTTACCTATCCCGGCCCCCCAACTTCTCTCCCTTCTTTCTCTCAAAGTCGCCTAGACTACCTCTTTTGTTATTGCGCGTGAGATACTCTCTGATCCAACTAACCACCTTACACTCAGATTACACTCGTACTAGTCACTGCATAGCTTTTCTATTCGTTATTACTTTTCACCTTCTCGCTTACAGTCTCTTTTCCCTTATCCCCGAGCTCTCCCTCCTATCGCTCACAAGGTACACACTACTCCCTCGCCCGATCTCGTGTCAGCACATCCGTGGTGACTCTGAGCATAGCTCCTTTGACCGCCCCTTACGATCCATTTTCTCTACCTGTCCAGCCACTGACTTATGATCCTTATCACAGGTTAGCTGAGTACTGCTGAGCTGGCTTGACATCTGCGCACGTGAGTCGCCCAACACTCAGTACCTACTCTCTTCCACTTCGAATCGACTCGCATCGAAAGACTCCATCCACCGGAGGGTCTGTGATTCCCTATCGTGTCATAGATTACTCTTCCTGCCTACACTTTTTCGAGAATGTATACAATTATATAACTGATCATCTTACACCATCTCATTCTTTTCGCAATCGCAATACCAATCAGACACCCCTTACATCACATCTAGCCCCTTCTCTCCGAGCATATGATTCTCTTCTCTCTATTATCGCGTATGGGATAAAGATACTTATTGCCGTACCTTTTATTATAAATACACCAAACCGTTTCATACATGTTTCTTTTCTTATTTTGATGCTTTGTTCCTCCATCAACTCGTTCCACTAAACCCACATATTATAACTATCATATAATCATATTTTAGCCGTCGCGTGATACTTGATTTTCTATTTCTCACACGTACAAGACTCACCGCTATAGTAAATTTAACTTTTCTCCTTCTTCTTCTCCGTTCTGTGTTTTCACGTGTATTCCTTGTCCTATTGTATGTCCCTTTTTTGACACAATATCTCTATGTACGAGTTTGTAATCTTTTGTCCTAAAAACACTCGACTCTACATAAAACTTCTATACAATTTTACTTATTCATTAGTTTTAATATATTATATCAAGTCTCTCTCCTATCCTCAATGCTAATCCCATTCCCGTCTCTCACTCTTTTTCCACTTAACTACCGAAGTGCACTCTTCTTCCCTGTGTGTGACTAGTTTCACCTAACCCTTGTACTAACTCTGTGTACTCTTTTCACTCTCTTTAGCTTCTCGCTTAGACCACTCATACTCCTACACTATCGCTTCTTTTCACTCTACTCTGAATTTATTCTAACCTTTGTCACTACCAGTTTTGTATTATCACACTTCATTTGTTATTGACTCTGTATATAAATATCTACATCTCTACCTATTGCACACGAGCCAACAATGTCTCTCCCTCCCTTCCCAGTGATTTTCTATATTCACTATATCTTCATTGTCCCATTTGCTTAAATTCGCGGTCCATTGATCCATCACATTGCTGTCACTCATGTATTCCCTGTAGTGCTACATCTTCTACACTATACGAAGTATGTCTTTCATCTTACATCCATTCCCCTACAAGAACACTTCTCATAACCCCAACTCATACCTCTATCCTTATGCTGATATATAATTCCTACTACTAGTCTGGCTATCCCTCTGTGATACTCGAGCCTTTGTGTTTTGCAAACAATCCTAGAGAAATCTACCCCTAGCGACTAATCACACACCCCCCATGACCGAAATAAACCAGAATGGAAGTGACCCCACAAGTAACACTAGATCGTACCCACCTTCGAACCCTTGAAAGAGCCATAGCCGCCGTGCTCTCCTGATATGTGAAGTCAGAGCAGTCCCTGTAGATATCGACTGACTGAGAGCTATTGAGTAGCGACGTCTAGATAGCCCACCACTCACACTGAGTGCCATGCACACAATGAGAATATCCGCATAAAAGACAGAGTAGACAGTG
>JAWQFJ010005248.1:0-12500 GCA_034096865.1 Theodoxus fluviatilis
AAGAAACGAGAGATGGAGAACTCTCTTCAACACTGGAGCAACTTGATCCAACAAGGGAGACTACTTCGTCAGGCCATACCACACGCAGACATGTCGTGCTCCAATGAACACCTGAAAAACGGTTCCATCACCGACCACCTGACACGTTTTGTGGTGAAAGGTCGCCTCCAACTACTGGAGACCAACGCAGTCAATCAGACCTATTACCCTGAGTCATACCCGCGGGAGTGCTCCCTGTGTGGCTTCCATACAGACACGAACTCACATGCGCTGAATGGATGCAAACGACTGCGCGGGCTCTACACTGAGCGGCACGACCGCTGTGTTGACCTCGTGCTTCAAGCACTGTCGAGGTCGGTGCTCACAGAGTTCTGCGAGGTATTCCAGAACCAGAGAGTATGTCTGGATGGAAGGGTTCTTGACGCAGGCAAGCCTGATCTGTGTTTTGTCGACCACAGCAGGTCAGTCGCTTTCATCATCGAATTATCCAATCCCTTCGATGCGTTCATCGATGCCTGCTACCAACACAAGTTCCGGAAGTACATGCCGCTCTACCTGCAGCTGGACGAGGCAGGTTTCTCCACCAAGGTTGTAGTGCTTGTTGTCGGCTCCCTTGGTACTGTACACCGTCGAGTGGTCTCAGGTATGACACTGCTAGGGCTATCAAAGCGTATCAGCAAAAGCCTCGCCAAATACATCAGTGTATCTGTTATGATAGGATCGCGTAGGGCTTGGGCACGTAGAGGACATCTAATGAGCCGAATCGAACAATGAAAGTGTTCCACGTAGCACCGATCCAGTAATCTCTACACCAGCAAATGCAATCCGTCCAAATCTTTAACTCCCATTGCAGACACGCCAACAGAGTTGGCGATTGGCTAGCCAATCAGCGAATGTGTCGAGCATGGGCGCCTGCTGCACAAGATGGGAATAAAGGAACGGGTGGTTGAAAGGAGGGGAGTGAGCAGAATGTGATCGGGAGAGAAGGAAAGAAAAAGCACTTTATCCTCCGATTGAATAATTTTGTATTTGCATTCTCTCTGCTTAAATCCAACACTTCATGTGATATTAGCAAGAGTTATACACACGACCTTGTAATACTTGTTAAATGTAACAGCCAATGGTATGAAGGTGCACTCAAAATATTATCGAGATATAGACCACCCAACAGAACTGTTGTCTAAATGAGTGTGGTCCACCCACATCGAATGTCCATAACACCAACCAACAAAGCATGAACACAGGCCGCATTTTGAAGTGGAATAATTTGGAATAACTGCCAGCTCTTGCAGTAAGCCTTATGAGAACAGACCAAATAATCATGTTATGGGATTCATGTCAAGCATGCCAACGTGTTGCATTTGGTCTCTGTACCTCTTCCTGCAATAAAGTGTTCTGATATGTATGTATGTGGCAAGATGGCGGATGGGTCAGTCAGGCTTTTCCTGCTCTGTGCCATTTTCATCGCGTTTGACCGTTCATCCGTCGTCGCTGACGTCGAAAATTCAGCTGTGAGTAGGAGAAAGGACCAAGACGCCATGGGACTTGTGGAAACTATGCGTGTGTACTTCAATAGATCTCAGCGCCACTTCTGACAAGACCCAGATAGAGCGGATAATCTGCGAGTTTGAAGAAACACTTGACAAGATCGATTTTTCGCCACTTCCCGTCGCTGCTAAGCTGCAAGCAGTCAACATCATGGCAGTTTCGCGACTTCACTTCTATTTCCCAAACATGATGTTTACAGAGAAAGTACTCGACAGGCTGGAAGACGCGATAGTGAGCAAAGTCAGATCATGGCTAGATCTCAACAATTCATCAACCCGATACTTCATGTTCTCTCCACGCAGTAAAGGAGGTCTCGGGATTTTGAATCCTCGCATCATGTACCACGCGAAGAAGCTGTCATTCTTCCTCGACACGCTCAACAACAGCGACGAACAGACGAAAACTGCTGCCCGAGACTCACTGCAACTGCACCTGAGCAAGCGGAAATGCACGCGCGAGGACAATCCAGACAACAGCAACTTCGCGGGGTACAAAACAGACACCACGTATAAGCTTATCAAGTTATCGAAAGTGAACTGGCGACAATCCCAATGGATACATTTCAGTGAGCTCTGCAGCAGACTGAAAGTTCGCCTGCAAACACGGGATAGCGGCGATTACGTGCTGTGTGCGGAGGCTGATGAGGATATAGAGGTCTGCCTCACCGACGCGACAAGTACCTACACCTTCCTCAAGAGCAAGCTGATCGGTCAGATGATTGAAGATTGGAGAGCGAAAGAGTCACAAGGCAGAATCGCACGCGCGACAGGAATTGACCACGCCCTTTCGTCATCTCATCTCACAAACCTACATCTGAACGACAAATTGACGCAGTTTGTTGTGAAGGCCAGACTACAGCTCCTCGAGTGCAACAGCCTGATGCACACATACTACCCTGCGGTCCACTCCAAAGTGTGCACAAGATGTGGATTTGCATCCGAGACAGTAAGCCATCTCCTGAATGGATGCAAAGAAAACAAAGGCACGATCCAGAAAAGACATGACAGGGTGGTGGAGATCGTGAATCGGGCTGTGCGCGAAGCCAACCCGCGCGCTGTCGTGATGACCAATCAAATTGTGACTAACTCCCCTTTCACGGGTGACCGCCTCCCATTCAGTGATGTTAATCACACAAAGCCAGACATATGTGTGATCAGCACTGCGGAAAAGATCTGCACAATCATCGAGGTGTCGATCCCATTTGACGCCTTTCTTGATGACTGTTATCAAGCCAAGTTTGACAAGTACATGCCGCTGTGCTTGGAGATACAGAAACTAGGCTTCCACTGCAGGATTTATGTGCTGGTGGTAGGGTCGCTGGGAAGCGTTCACGCCCGATTTGTCAGCGGTCTGCACCTCAGTGGCATACCCAGATGCAAGGCACGAAGCATCGCCAAATATGCCTCTGTCAGCGCGATGATTGGATCCCGCATCGCCTGGAAACAGAGATGCAGCAAAGTACTACCATGAGACTTTTCTCACAAAGGACTCGCAATACTGACAATCGCTTGCCTGTGTGGGAGGGATGTGCCTGTCGGCTGTAGGGCTTACTGATACCTCCCGGGACAACAGGCAGATTGCAACCAAACTGCCCTGTGTTAGACATCGAGACATGTCGCCAGGCTAACTTTGTGAAGCTCTTAACTGTCGATAGCCTGTCGTATCTGGGACCGATAACCATGAGACTCTCGATATCGTGCGCGATTATGGTGCTATGACGCGTCTCTTCTTGTTGGGATTTCGCGTGATGGTTTCTGCGGTCTCTTGGATGTTTCATTTTCTTGTCTATTTGATGTGATATTCTCAGTGCACCGAAGTGTGTATTTTTTCGAGAATAAAGTCAATTTGATATGTATGTATGTATGTATGTATGTATGTATGTATGTATGTATGTATGTATGTATGTATGTATGTATGTATGTATGTATGTATGTATGTATGTATGTATGTATGTATGTATGTATGTATGTATGTATGTATGTATGTATGTATGTATGTATGTATGTATGTATATGTGTGTGTGTGTGTGTGTGTGTGTGGGTGTGTGTGTGTGGGCGTGCTTGCGTGTGTATGTGTGTCTGTGTGTGTGTGTGTGTGTGTGTGTGTGAGAGAGAGAGAGAGAGAGAGAGAGAGAGAGAGAGAGAGAGAGAGAGAGAGGGAGGGAGGGAGGGAGGGAGGGAGAGAGAGAGAGAGAGAGAGAGAGAGAGAGAGAGAGAGAGAGAGAGAGAGAGATTTAGCAACCAGTAAATCTGTTAATCGTAAAGAACTCTCCAGATGTAAAGGAAAAGTGTGTTGACATTTGTAGATGCTGCGTGTACTTGAAATTAACAAATATGCTGACTAGTACTTGGATAGGATATGAATACTTTGAATTGTCAAAAGAAGGATATATGGATGAAGGTTTACGGCCTATCAGCCTCTGTAGGATATGCAAGGCCATTAAGCACGAGAAGCACTAGAATAGTATCAAGTAAGCGCATTTCAAGTCATGATGTCCCTATTTATTCACCTCTTAAGAATCGTGCAGGGAGACGCGGTGATGCTATTCTTTTAACCCCGACCCACAGGAGGATTGTCTAAAGAAATTTTTTCGTAGTTTTGTTCCAGATGTGAGATTCTTTCATAATATTCTTCGTGTATTACTGCGATCGTAACTAGATAAATTGGTCTACCCACTGAACGCAAACATATCACAGCATGGTATTTCCTTCGTGAGTGGCCTTAGTATATGTAGTACAAGATTTCACTGTGCTTGCACTGACTCTCTCCTCTGTGGAAGCAGTGAGATCACATGGAAGTCGAGAATCCATGACATATTACTAGTAACTGGTTTTATCATTTTTTGCGACCAACGGCCAATACTCGTGGAATGGAATAGTAGAAGAACATCGAATCCCTGTCATCCTCGAGGAGTGGAACATATTATTTCAGGCTTTTGTGTTTGCCTCTTGTTGTAATTGTAATGGAGTGACCAATGCGTGTTGTGAAAAGATAAGTGAAATGATGAATCCAGAAAATCTAAATAGAAACAAAAATGACGGAGAAAAGCACAGTTGTGGTCACATTTTTATTTATCTATACAAAGCATGCTGAAATATAAACATTCTACGCATGTGCACGTTGCAGTAAACACATCCACTGAACAATGATGCACTGATAACTGCTCTGACCGTGCCTACTCACAGTATGTCTGCTACAGAGTCTTTGCTGTCATCAGTCATAAAATGTTTCACGAGTTTCTTATAGAAAGTCTCGTACTTAGATTCAGGGTCTCACCTGACAGATTACTGTGCGAGTGTACTCCACCTCTCGTGTCTGTCTGTTTCAAGTATTCTGGAACACTACTTCACTTTCACCACGTGTATTGGCGTCAAAGGCAAAATGTTGTCCACGACCGATGATTATCAGGTTTATGTGTTGCTGGTAAATTTCCACTGAAGCTTTTCAATGCATACTTATAGCGCAGTGGTCTCTGTACACTTTATCTCCGGGTCACAGAGTCGAGCAGATCAGGGACGCATGCAGTCTAGATGTGACTCAAGTAAACCGAAGTCAACAACGAAGTTCCATTTTATCACATCTAGCATCTTGTTATTTGTGGTAATATAATGCCACGGTAAAAAGAAGATATCTAAAAACGATGCTGAAACAAATATCAAACCCAAGAACTAAAATATGTCATAACTCGTGTGCTTGATTATCGCATATGTTTGTGTATGTAATTTGGGAGTATGTGTGCGATCAGTCAAGACTGTTGCAGTTCCACTGACCCGGTTCTTCGAAAGGTTTACCTTTGTGCTGACTTCTGAAGTGGCGAACATCGAGGACCAATGTTACGTTTTCTCGCTGTGACTGGCATATATATATTCTTATCTCGGGTCTATTCGAAGCTACTGCTGCAGGATAAACCTATCTGTAGACTTTCTTGAATTCAAATCGAAAAGCTCTTCTTAGTTCTTGCATGGATATAGGGGACTAAGAGGTTTGGTTCCCGTAGATGCCAAGAAGGGAAAAGGTCTTTCCGAGGAATGGCTCTGTCGGTTTATCTACAGTAGAATATGCTTGAACCGCATTTTTTTATGGCTGCTTCCTTCTTCGAATAGACTGGCAGAACATCACCACTTCCTGTTCCATCGTAGCCCTGCCAGGAAGCCGCATACGAGGCCACACTGTCGTGGACATGGCCATCATAACCTTTGCAGGCGCCCTGGTCTCTCGCGGATACAGCAGACGCTGGAACGTGACCGCATGGGATGCCTCTGATCACCGACGATCATCGCGTTCTTGGCGTCGCCCGGTATGGACCGGGGCCCGCTACCGCTCACAGGAAGATCATCCTGTAACTGGCGTCCCCAGTTCTGGCCCAAGCGACAGAAGCGCAGGGCTTTAGCACCTTCTTAAGGAAGGGCAAGACGCACCCCGACATGAGGACAAGCTGAAGGCCGTAACTCTCCTGGAGATCCCTGTGTGGGCGCTCATCCGTTCGCTCTCGCTTTCCTACGAGTCTTCCTTCGTAGGCTGTCTCTTGGAAAGAAGAGAGAGCAGACAATATAATAACTCAAAATAGCGTAAGCTAAGAGCTTTTCAGAAAAGTGACATCATTTATCGAATAGATTGACGAATATCGTCGTTTAAGAGCCAAATGCTTTATGATATACATGGTCTATGCATAGGGAATGCACGAAAGAGTCATGCAAACATTTTGCAATATTGAAAATGATTTTTATACAAAGGCGTCACCATTTCTTCAAACATGAAGTCAAAGAAACTTCACGTCAATAAACAATTATGGACAAAGCAAAGACAATACTATGGAGGATCAACGAGTAAAGTTTACAAAAACTATGTAATTTTATAGTATGTACATATTCCATTCTTGCTCGGCAAAATTGCAGAATAAAGTCCTTTCGTTTCTACAAAGGAATAATTTTGCATTAGACGATACTATTTTACATCACACATCGCCTACATCGCAAGACACACCACATTGCATGATATTTGTAATACACGAACGTGATCATGTTTAGTGCAGTATCAGAGCAGTTGCGATTGCAAACTGTGAATGCCAAGTATTTTAGTCTGGTGTCAAGAGGCATATACAGCTGAGTGTTGTTACAACTGCTCAGAACAGCACACCACTAAGGCAGTTGCCATCTTTGAGAATGGACAGAAGCTTGACCAGTGATCGAAGAAGGAGCTGTGTTAGTTGCCTTCTGTATATGACACGTGATTGATAGATCATGGGATTCTCAAGTCGAACATTCCTTGGGCCAGGTCTATCAGTGTACCCAGCCATCTAGGTTGTGTTCTGTGGAGGGCCAAGTACTGGAACTAGTGAACTTTGAGACCATTCGGACGCCATAAAAGTAGTCTTTTAAGGACGACTTTTCAGAAGTGCACCTGCCGCAAATTCAGTACCACAAATCTTCAGGCCTGTAAACAATATTCTGGGCTATCTTTGACCCTGACACGTCCGCCATGTCTCCAAACCCAGCACCATTAAGTGTCTGGGTCTCCTAGCCGTCATGATCTCTCCTCTAAAACCATTGGCCTCTCGTCCAGGTTTTAATTAATCTCCTTCCTGGGAAGTCCGCTCCCGGCAAGTATTGCAGCATTCACTGGGATGTCCGTCCCTGAAATCTATTCCCTGGGATTTCTACTCCTCGTGCCAGTCTAGCCTCGGGGCCTGGGGCCGCTTGCACAGCGCAGCTTGCGCTTGGTTTTGTTACAGCGCCGCTCACGGCACAGGTGTCGCCGCCTGGTGGCGGGGGGACGAAATGGCCGTTTCCGTTGATGGCGTCCGCGAGCGCGGTCCTTCCTCCGTTTCCGGCCGCGTCGGTTCTTTTGCTTCCTGCGTTTGCCTCGGGGCTTCTTGCGCTTGCACTGCCCTGTTTAGGATAGTGGGGAGTTACTCAATAGACTGCGCTACAACTGTCGACAAGAAACGCTTTCAGTGGAAATCATCTCAGTGAGAATGCTACAATTACTCAGCAGATTCCGCTGTAAAGTATTGACATGTTTCATCCTCAGTAGCAATGATCTTGTGAAAGCAAGTTCTACTTGGATGTATCAATCATGCACAATGTTAGAGGATCGGTAGATCAATTGCATAAACCTTGTTCTGAGATGAAATTATTTTTACAATTCATTTAGCAAGGGATTGTTTATCATTGTCCATTATTTCACTCGTTGACATCTATGCAGTACGCAAATCACAAAGAAAAATTAAAATGTATGCGATAGTTTGTCTATGGATATGCTCATAAAGAAAATGACACATTGTCTTACACATTCAGAGATAAAACTGTAACCTGTAGAGCAAAAACTGCGTGGGAGGAGCGGGCACGGGATATGTACATGAAAGCAAAACAGCATGCTCTGGTGGCCAACTCATGCAAATGCCACAACTCCATCGACAACTACCTCCACCGACTACAAGTGCGCTTGATCTCAAACTCTGGGGGTGCTATGCTATGCCTCGTTGTCATGTTTAACGTGCGTCTTCAATTCTTTTAGCATTTCATCATCGGGATCTGTCTGAGTTTCCTACCTAAGCATTCTGATACCACTGTTTATTTGTGAAGATAAAACATAGCGTTCTGTCTAATAGTTCTACTTCGGTAATTTTTATGTGGTACTGTAACTATAGTTATTTACTTGTCTAACGAATCTTTCGCGGTTCGCTTATTAAATTTGTTTGTTTTATCAATTCCTGCATAAGTTTGCTGTAGAGGGCTTGAGTTAACAAAGTGGTAAACAGAACATTTGAAAATGACAAGATTTAGTGTCAAATGATAGAAATAGAATCATCAGTAGATGCTTAGTGGCATGATTATCAGAATAAGAGTTACGTGATGGATCGATACATATGAGGAAATGGTGTGATGGACAAATAATTAGAAAAATGTATTGCAATGGAATTAACCAAATACGGAACACTTGCCGTGGAGTACATTTACAAAAATACTAATGAATTATCCTTGCATAATATGTTTTATTAACATGGGTGGGCAACATAAGATAATGGTGGGCAAGATCGAACTTAATGACTTACTCCCTTTAAAAAGTTTCCATTTATGAATTACGCTTTTGATATCCTATCTGCTTGAACATATCTCAGGAGAAAATCTTGCATTACTTTAAAACAGCTACCTCACTGTGTCTTCGGAGCCGTGAGAATTCCCCCGATTTCGAGTTTATTCTTTAATCTAAAAGCTCCTGTTTAATTTCAAAACCGTGGTTCCACGCGGTGACTCTCCCTGACATTGCATCCTTGCAGTCTGTGTCCATTGAAGAAAGTGTCTTTCCTGAGCGTCAAGCAAGTAAGGAGCGAAAGCGGAAGCACCAATGGTACCATGCAGACAGCTTGGAGACACAGAGCGAAACAGCGACCAAGCCAATGGGTTGTGCAATAAGCTACCCTTAAAGAGAGTGATGGATTGAAGTGGGTTGTGCGGATTATTGGAAAACCAGTACGCAAAGGCCGGACCGGGCGAGTGGAAGAAAGGTTTTGGGTTAGTAATGGGCGAAGCAAAGGAAATATGGCGAGAAACGACCTGGGAAAAAATAGTGAAAAACAGACGGGGAGTAGAACAAGTAGTAAAAAAAGAAGCCAGTGCAGGTCAGTTAAGAGATGAGCAAACAACCGTGCTCGAAGAATACAGAATTAAGATGGACTAAAGGATTACATAGGCGTATGGTTTTATTTGTGGACACATAGAAAAAACACAGAAAGAGAAGGATTTATGGCATGGTACTATTTCTTTTCCCCCCAAATATGGGAATAGGGGGAAAAAAGGTATGTACAGTGGAAAGATGTGAGAGATGTGTGTGTGTGCGTGCGTGCGTGCGTGCATGTGTGTCTGTATACATGTGTGTGTGTGCGTTTGTGCGGTGCGTGCGTGCGTGTGTGTTATACTGACAATTGGACCAGACGAGCACACCAGGAGCACTACACTGGAACAGTTAAGAAGCAGCGGGGATGACCATGCAGTGTAGGGCGGGGAAAGAGCGAAGGGGGTTACGCCACCAGAGAAGACGACGACACCACAAGAGAAAGGCAGGATGACGACACACACGAGGCAGAGGAGGGAGACTGCGTCTTGGCGAGACGTACCATAGCACCAGCGTCGGGCCAGGCGACAGCGACGTCGCACTGTCAGCTCTGGGCAAGGACGTCCGTTGGGGCTGGGGAAGTCCAGCACCTGGCGAGTGCGAGTCTGCTTGCCGTACTTGTAGCCACACGTGAAGCCGTTCCTCGAACAGTGCGACCACGAGCTCCACGGGCCAACCATGCAGTCCACTGGAATGGAAGTCAGAACACCATGCAGTCCACTGGAATGGAAGTCAGAACACCATGCAGTCCACTGGAATGGAAGTCAGAACACCATGCAGTCCACTGGAATGGAAGTCAGAACACCATGCAGTCCACTGGAATGGAAGTCAGAACACCATGCAGTCCACTGGAATGGAAGTCAGAACACCATGCAGTCCACTGGAATGGAAGTCAGAACACCATGCAGTCCACTGGAATGGAAGTCAGAACACC
Organism: Theodoxus fluviatilis; assembly: GCA_034096865.1. Classification (NCBI taxonomy): domain Eukaryota; kingdom Metazoa; phylum Mollusca; class Gastropoda; order Cycloneritida; family Neritidae; genus Theodoxus; species Theodoxus fluviatilis. The sequence goes on from JAWQFJ010005248.1 coordinate 10,097, forward strand.
ATGCAGTCCACTGGAATGGAAGTCAGAACACCATGCAGTTCACTGGAATGGAAGTCAGAACACCATGCAGTCCACTGGAATGGAAGTCAGAACACCATGCAGTCCACTGGAATGGAAGTCAGAGCACCATGCAGTCCACTGGAATGGAAGTCAGAACATCTTGCAGTCCACTGGAATGGAAGTCAGAACACCATGCAGTCCACTGGAATACAAGTCAGAACATCTTGCAGTCCACTGGAATGGAAGTCAGAACACCATGCAGTCCACTGGAATGGAAGTCAGAACATATTGCAGTCCACTGGAATGGAAGTCAGAACACCATGCAGTCCACTGGAATGGAAGTCAGAACACCATGCAGTCCACAGGAATGGAAGTCAGAACACCATGCAGTTCACTGGAATGGAAGTCAGAACACCATGCAGTCCACTGGAATGGAAGTCAGAACACCATGCAGTCCACTGGAATAAAGTCAGAACACCATGCAGTCTACTGGAATAAAGTCAGAACCTCTTGCAGTCCACTGGAATAGAAGTCAGAGCACCACGCAGTCCACTGGAATGGAAGTCAGAACACCATGCAGTCCACTGGAATACAAGTCAGAACATCTTGCAGTCCACTGGAATGGAAGTCAGAACACCATGCAGTCCACTGGAATGGAAGTCAGAACACCATGCAGTCCACTGGAATGGAAGTCAGAACACCATGCAGTCCACTGGAATGGAAGTCAAAACACCATGCAGTCCACTGGAATGGAAGTCAGAACACCATGCAGTCCACTGGAATGGAAGTCAGAACACCATGCAGTCCACTGGAATGGAAGTCAGAACACCATGCAGTCCACTGGAATACAAGTCAGAACATCTTGCAGTCCACTGGAATGGAAGTCAGAACACCATGCAGTCCACTGGAATGGAAGTCAGAACACCATGCAGTCCACTGGAATACAAGTCAGAACACCATGCAGTCCACTAGAATGGAAGTCAGAACACCATGCAGTCCACTGGAATGGAAGTCACAACACCATGCATTACTGTGTGGGACATTCGTGTAGGAAGTCTTGGAAACACACACGCACACACACACACACACACACACGTATACACACACATACACACACACACACATACACACGCAAGCAAGCACGCACGCACGCACGCACATGCGAGTTCACACACACAATGTTTATCTGAACATTTGATATGGTAAGTATTAGGCTCTGGCATTTCGAGATACTCTGAATGCGTCACCCACAGTGAGATGTTGGGACGCGCTTATCATTCAGTAGTGAAGCCTGATTGCTCTATGCTGTCAACAGAGCGAAATGGGATGTCGTGTTTGTACAAGACAAAACGGTTACGAATCAATGACTGACAATCGACAAATGAGTGATTCAAACACTAAATTAATAATTTCTGCACAAATGCGTCTCCCAAATTTATAAGCATCCCTGTGGTTGAATAGGTAAAGGGTTAATTCACCGGTAGACATTTAAAGACATGACTGTCAGAACAAGAAATACGTGAAAAAATCAGTCAATTTTGGGCACCTGTAGCACCGACAGAGAAAACCAGTGCTGTGTACAGCTTCTTCGTAACACGTGACCTGGGAACACAAGTATTCCCCGTATTTCAATCCGAATGTTCATGATGTACACATAAAAACCCGCGCCTATTTTCACTAACTGTAAGTGAGCCATCATGACTGAAATCTTTCTGACCCACAATATTTTCATAATGAAGCATTTGTACTATTGAAATTATCCCTCCAGGTTTACTGGAGGTCCTACAGACTTTATCCCTCTAGGTTTACTGGACGTCCTACAGACTTTATTAGTCTGTCTGTGTGTGTGTCTGTCTGTCTGTCCCGTCTCCACGGCCTATATCTCAAAAACTACTGGACGGATTTCCTTGAGATTTTGCACACTGACTGGAAGTTAGGTCCCATTCAATATTATCAAATTTTCAGAATCGAGGTTTGAAAAGAAAGTGACTTTTTTACATTTTGGTGTTTCAATGAAAACGATTCAACAGACTCCATTTTGCAAAATCTGTGACGTTATCATTTGACGTCGAATAATGTGACGTCATTTGCGAGGAGATTTTTGAAGGAGGGTGAATAGAATAGAATAGAATAGAATTCTTCGGCTTGCTTAGGCGTCCAGGGCCTGTATGCACGTCGGTCCGTTTAGTGGACTAATCGCGTTTATCCTCAGGGGCGGATCAGTTCATTTTTTTTGGGGGGGGTGGGTTTCCAAACTTTTTTAAGACCGGGAAGGAAGGGGGATTTTAAGGCGCCTATATACATACCCGTTTGCAAGCAGATTTTGCTCTCGATCCGGCACCGGATCGGCAGCAAAAATACGCTTGACATCCACACGCAACGATTACACCGAGACCGCGCAATC
>JAWQFJ010005248.1:15000-22500 GCA_034096865.1 Theodoxus fluviatilis
TTTTTCTGACAAAAAGAAAACAAGTTTTTATTATAAACGCAAAATGTTTCCAGTTCAGAAGTCAGCTTTTAACGTGGTTTGGAGCAGGTTCTGTATCCGATACCGTCGCACTGAAATGACCACTGAACACTTGAGAATCTGATAAAGCAGATCCAGATGATGAGGGGGCAGTAACCAACTCCTGTGGTATGCCGCACTCACAGTTTGTTTTTACTAGTCTGTTTGATTCTTCCAGGGGGAAACACAAGCTCGCCATGTCAGAGTGCAATACTCACGATTACACTTGTTGTAGTGCTGGTAGTGGACGCCATAGTAGCCCAGGGGACAGCTTGGGGTGCAGATGCCAATCTGGCGCATGTTCTGTCGGTACAGGAACATGTAGTAGCGCGACTCGCACGTGACACACACATTGACCTCGGAACAGCTGGTGCAGCCCCTTGGGCAGAGCGGGTAGCGTCCAATAATGGCTGCAACACAGAGACACACACACATGTATGTACAGGCGTGTCTTGCTCATCTTTCAGGGGGAGTATCTGGGGAGCATATATCCACTAAAGTCAACAAAAGAGTAGTATGAACGCACAGTCGAGTTCAAATGTTTGACCCTATCCTGCTGCTCCCTGTGGTCTCTGGCTATGCTACTGGAGTGGACCCCGAAAACCCAGCCGCCAGGGCTTCAATCTAATGAGCGATACTGTGAACGACTGGCTGTTATGTAACGCCCGTGAGATACAGTGACTGAAATAATGCTATAAGAATATGAGGCATCGATGAATGAAAAACTTAATGCGTGTTTGACCGACGGAGTGACAGACTGAGTGACCGACTTACTAAGTGACTGAATGATAATAGATGGAAATGTAAACAAAGACAGCCTTGATGTAAACGCGAGAGAGGTAGGTAAATGACTGACTGACGGGCCAAGCGTTTAATTGAATGATTGGGTGGGTGGGTGAATGAATGAATGAATGAATGAATGAATGAATAAATGAATGAATTAATGAATGAATATTATAGTTATTGAATGTACCAGTGAGAGAGTGGACTATTTTATTATAATACAAATGTGCATCCAAATGTTCGAGTGAGCGCATGAGTGAAAATATTAGTGTTTGTTAAGAAATTAGTGCATCTACGAAATCACAGATAACTGAATACATACTTGAGTATATGAACACAGAGAAATTGATTTTGATTTTATTAATAAGCGAGAACATAAACTGTTTCGCATTGTAATATGGCGCGCGACTGAGAACATGCATCAATCGGGGGGGGGGGGGGGGGGGGGGGGGAGAAGGGGGGGGACGTTGATTCCAATTTGATAGCATTGATTTCACAAAAAAGTAAGTGATTTTGTATTTTAGGATCACAAGCATAACATGGTCTGCAAAATGTTCACGTAATACATGCAGGTGTAACATCACATCCTCACCCCTTCCGTTCGAACCAGGGCAGTAAGAATTTGTAGTTATCTCCCTTGTCAATATTTGATGGGTCTCTGTCAACTCTAGCTGACTAGGAACCTTGCAGGATTTTGCGAGGATTAGGCCAATGTCAATATGATGAAAGCAGATGTAAAGGCAGGCAAACGTTTGACATATGTTGACACCGGCCTATCATTTGCCAGCTAGGTAGGCTAAGCAACGTGCCCCAGGCTTCTCTCTCGTTGTTCCACTTGACTACCGTCCTGTGAATTCTGCAGGCCTGACTATTGTTCCACTTGACTACCGTCCTGTGAATTCTGCAGGCCTGACCGTTGTTCCACTTGACTACCGTCCTGTGAATTCTGCAGGCCTGACCGTTGTTCCACTTGACTACCGTCCTGTGAATTCTGCAGGCCTGACTGTTGTTCCACTTGACTACCGTCCTGTGAATTCTGCAGGCCTGACCGTTGTTCCACTTGACTACCGTCCTGTGAATTCTGCAGGCCTGACTGTTGTTCCACTTGACTACCGTCCTGTGAATTCTGCAGGCCTGACTGTTGTTCCACTTGACTACCGTCCTGTGAATTCTGCAGGCCTGACTGTTGTTCCACTTGACTACCGTCCTGTGAATTCTGCAGGCCTGACTGTTGTTCCACTTGACTACTGTCCTGTGAATTCTGCAGGCCTGACTGTTGTTCCACTTGACTACCATCCTGTGAATTCTGCAGGCCTGACTGTTGTTCCACTTGACTACCGTCCTGTGAATTCTGCAGGCCTGACTATTTTGGTGCTGGCGCCGTGTTTACATTACAAGTGGAGAGTGTGCGCGTGATGACATATTTCTCTATTTTGGCAACAGGTCGCAACGTATCTGCGCTCATTTGTTTTCACGACATGATCTCGACGTCTGGTGCCAGCTACTTTACGACCAAGCTTCGTCTCCGTGTCGCAAAACAGCGCAGGGACACACGACTTCGTGTTCACGCTTGGTGAGTGAGTGAGAGTAGACACTGTACACCCTTCACCCCGTGACGCGCCGTGATTGAGCGCGTGGGTTCTTTGAACTCCCCATGCCTGGGCTCGGCAGCACGCCCGCCCAGTACGTCCTATTCATCACGGGAACGGTCCTCAATCTTGGGAAGTGTGTCATGGCTGTGCGAGTGCCAGGGGGCCCGAAACAGCACCGGGCCAGCGGGGCTTCCGGGCGTGGGGAGATGACGTGTTGTGTGAAGTGTATGTTAAAAGTTTCTCATAGACAGGAATATGCATACGCAAAAATATTTCTTCATAGAAACAGGGATTAATCTATGAGAGAGAGAGAGAGAGAGAGAGAGAGAGAGAGAGACAGAGAGACAGAGACAGACAGACAGACAGACAGACAGACAGACAGACAGACAGACAGACAGACTGACAGACAGACAGACAGACAGACAGGCAGACAGGCAGGCAGGCAGTCACAGACAGACAGACAGACGGACGGACACTCACGAGCACGCACACACGCACGCACGCACGCACACACACGCACAAACACGAACGAGAGCGAGAGAGAGAGAGAGAGAGAGAGAGAGAGAGAGAGAGAGAGAGAGAGAGAAAGAGAACGACAAAATGACAAACAGAATGACATATACGGACACGCATACAGGAGAGCAAACACGCAAACACAAAGAATTATGACGCATACAAACTCCTTCAACATCTTTGCTCTCTGGTCTGCCAGTCTGTTACATTTGAATGACAATATTTACATAACGTGCCACCTTCTTCAGGCAACTGAACAAAACTTCTCACATAGGGAACAGGATGTGGGGATAGTTGACTCATCTTTGAGAGGATTTTCCTGACCTATGATTAAAGACATTTGATGCGGCTACAACGATGCTTAAACTGGAGTTAAATGTCGGAAGAATGGAGCATAGCAACGGGTTAAAGAAGGAATACAATCATGCATAATGGAATAGGTTCCGTCACAGGTGGGATTTGATTCAAACTTAACAAGACAAGGTTTGTGGGAGCAAAAGACAGCAAACCCGAAGTATGTGGACAGCGAGGGGTTGATTTCGGGATGACTAGAGCAAATATCATGTGTACAGAAAAGGAGTACAGAAAGCAAATACACATTGGAAGTTACCCCCTTCTTTGTCAGTCTTGCAGCCTCCACCATCGACAAACGTATACGTCTTAGCTCACTACCGTTCGTTTCGCAATCGATCCATGCTTTTGACAATGCCAGAAATAGTATTGAAATAACAACTCTTTGAACATGTTTCGGTACGTGTTTTGCTGTAGCGTCTTCGCGATTCCAGGAAGCACGTACTGTTTATGGTTGAAAGCAGCAGTCAGAAATGAGTTCCGATAGCCCATGAGACCGCAGGATTAAGCGAGACGCTATCACAGTGGCGACAATGAAGTCATACAGGGGAAAGGCTGGAATATGGACTCAGGGCGGGCAAGGAGGTGGAAGGTGGAAGTATGAGAACGTGAACATTTGAGCAGTCCATGCTTTTCACTTGACAGGACGACCTAAGACGCCGTGGGCGGCAGAGTGCGGGCAGAGCCAGGGCTACGCTGAGGCTGAAGGCCGGGGAGGACCACGGTGGGACTACGGGCAACAAGGAAGACGTGTGCAAACCGGAGTGATGTGGCCGTCTGTCCCTAGGGCAGGGCCACGTGTGCAATGGAGGAGACAAAGGGGCCATGGGAAACGCTCCCTGCCGTCGTCCTCCTGGCATTCTGCGCGCCATGGCGAGCCCCCGGCCTGTTGACGTTCGTGGGTGCGTGGGCACGGCCCAAGTCCCCGGATGTCGCTGCCTCCCTGACACGACCAGCCTCCCACCACAGCTCAGCGCCCCCGTCACGCCCGAGTGGCCTGCGTCAACACCGACCTGCCCAGCCTCGTTCTCACTCCTGTCGCGTGATTCCTGTGACGTCCGAGTAGGGATACCCTGCCCCGTACCCTGTGGGAAAGTCCCAGACCCCTATATGGCTCAATAGACCAGAGACTGGACTAGGCATTTCAGCCATGAAGAGAAATTTGATGTTTTGCTTATTGGTACCTTCTCACATTTGTCAATTAATGAGCCCTCTCCATCTTGTCCTCCTCTATCTCCACTCTCATTATTAGCACCCTTTACCCTCTTGTTCCTTCCCAGTTCCTTCCTTTCCTCTTCTCCTACCTTGTAGTCGCAGTATCTCAGCCTCCACACCCCCTTCTGAATCCGAACGTACACTCGCCTCACTTCGAGGCATACATCCCGACTTCCCCAGTCTCCACTCTACACCTGTTGTATGCCTTTCTCTGGGTTGAGAATGTTAGAGCACATTACCTAAGCGTAACAGTATGCATTTAAAGTCAATGCCACGTCTGTGGGGACACATGGAATGTTCTCCAGCATGTTTCCATCTCAGCCTCATCACCTCCAAAGTGTTGGATGCGAATACTGCAACGACATGTCGCAGTACTGTGCTCTCATTTCGTCCCTCTAGTAAGGGATGCTTGGTTGTTGGAAGCTCCTTCTGTTTCCACGTTTAAGTGTTGTGCTCATTTGTTGCCATATACTTCTCCATAGCAGTTGTACACTGGCATCTAACGAAAACTAACAGATAAAACGGATGGGACATATCTGATCAGGTGTAGTTATTTTGTGGGAATGTTACTACTCTATGCTGGCTCAGGGCAATATTCAGGGTCTAACGCGCTAGTGTGTGTTCACTGCTCGTACAGGTACGGTACCTAATAGAACTACTGGGAAGGGTACTCGTGATTTAGTATCGAAACCGGGCAAGTTGATGTCTATTTTCTCCTTATCTGTAATATTCAAGGCAAGTATCAACAGCAACCTTTGATAATCTGTTGAGGAAGCAATTATTTATGAAATCGAGATTTCCCCTCCTCCATTGTGCGTGTTCGTGCGCACGCGCGCGCGCGCGCGTGTGTTTGTGCGTGTGTGTGCGCGCGCGCACGTATGTGTGTGTGTGTGTGTGTGTGTGTGTGTGAGTGTTTGTGTGTGTGTGTGTGTGTGTGTGTGTGTGTGTGTGAGTGTTTGTGTGAGCGTGTGTGTATTTGTGTGTGTGTATGTGTGTGTGTGCGTGTGTGTGTGTGTGTGTGTGTGTGTGTGTGTGTGTGTGTGTGTGTGTGTGTGAGTGTTTGTGTTTGTGTGTGTGTGAGTGTTTGTGTGAGCGTGTGTGTATTTGTGTGTATGTATGTGTGTGTGTGTGTGTGTGTGTGTGTGTGTGTGTGAGCGTGTGTGTGTGTGTGTGTGAGTGTTTGTGTGAGCGTGTGTGTATTTGTGTGTATGTATGTGTGTGTGTGTGTGTGTGTGTGTGTGTGAGAGTGTGAGCGTGTGTGTGTGTGTGTGAGTGTTTGTGTTTGTGTGTGTGTGAGAGTGTGAGCGTGTGTGTGTGTGTGTGATTGCCCTATAGGTGATAGGTCGCTATACAAACCGCACCTGTAACTTTGCCTGTACACTGTTGTGCTGGATAGCAGTGAATTTTTCTGGTGCATTTTTTACGAGATTTCCCGACTTTGTTCACGCAGGTCAATGTCCATTTAGCATACTCAGTGCGTATATTATGCGCTGCACGGTGTATTCACATGAGATGCTTGACTGCTTTGCCTTGGCAAACAACTCTCGTCCATCCATCTGTTGATGCGACCTGGATTAGCACAGGTTTCTGAGGAGGGTTGTAGTACTGACAAAGCTGCGGTAATTTGATGTTGCGAAGTCGTACACAATTTAATTTTGTGAATCATGCCCTGACATTAGTAGTAAAAAAAATCAACAGTTGTTTAGGAGTTTTCATTGTACCTCTTTTTGCCGGAGAAAGGCCTCATCCCCTCCATATCAGTGTTCAGAACATGATGGTATTCACGCAGGCAATGCTCGCTTTATCTTACACAATGCCACATTGATCATGACTGAGGTCAGCTGCAAGTTCCCGCTGATTAAGGGAGCATCGAGCAAGTTCTGTCGTTCTTCAGAGGCACCGAAATCATTTGAGTTTTCATTGACGTTTAGAGAAATTTTCTCGGATAAAAATACTTTCGCCCACATATATATGCGTTTCTTTCCAGTGTTAAGTGACATTTTGTTATGGCGGGACTTTGACATGTAATGTCATCTTCTGGTTGGATAACTTAATGGGCCAGAAATTTAATGCGTGAGAGATCCGTTTCCTGCTTTTGTCAAAGGTAGTAAACAACAAAGAAACAGACAAACAAACAAACAAAAAACAAACCCCCAAAACAAAGAAACCATTTACTGAACAAGTCTTTTCACTCAGTATAAAAAACTATGTCACGACTTGCTTCTGATCGGCAGCGAAACCCATTTACCTAGTATCGATTCATCTGTTTTGAAAGTGAACAGCACTTCTCAAATCCATCACTACCATCGATACAACAAACCTGACGTCCATTTTAGGCAACCTTTCTTTTGTAAGGTCCGAACCGTAAATTTTAAATGACAAACTAACGTGAATGAATCGTGTACCTTCGCCTGCCATCCAAGAAAAGCTGGTCTATCCCACCCGTGAGCGTTGTGGCTCAAGTTTCCTTCCCCGAGCGGAGGCTGGCGGGGGGACCTCGATCAGCTCTCGATTCCAGTCAGCCTAAGGAAGCGTGCCTAATTGCCGGCATTCTCTCTCTATCCGCCTCCAGTAAGGCTCACCTTGTCTGCCAGGCGCCGCAGACGCCGAGCCTGGAGAGAGCATTTTGGAGCACTAACGTACCAGAAACGAATAAACACTTATCGCTTGCCGGCGAATTTTTCCCATTGACCGCAGTGATTGCGTGTCCAGAGCACACACTTGTCTGTCTCTATTTGGGAGACGTGGAAATGTACTTCGTCATTGTTCCTCTCATCTCGCCGTCAGCGTTCCTACATAGGTGATTGCCTCCATACGAAGAGAGACTTTGACAAGAAAAACATGATTTACTGGCAGGTACAAAGAACCGGCAGATGGCAATTTCATGCTTGGCTAATTTCAAAGCCTTTTTCCGACCAGCAGTCTTGCACTATCTGGACCATCCATCAGTTCTGCCCTGGAGGCAGGCGTAAAGGTCCCCATTTACTTT
>JAWQFJ010005248.1:25000-37500 GCA_034096865.1 Theodoxus fluviatilis
CCAGTAAGTCAGTGTCACCAGGTTTTGCATCTAATCCACATCCTCGAACTCCGTGCCCTGTGTCCTCCACCCATCCATCTTTCCCTGATCAGAGAAGTGGACATCGATTTATGTTTATGCCAGGCGGTCATTAAACAGATGCTGGGTCCTGCGTTATGTCCCCCAGGCCGTTTGAAGGCGAGGGGCAGGCACGCTGTGAGGGTGATCCAGCGAGCTGCCTACAAAGACCCACCAGAGGGGATGCTGTGAATGGGCACTCCGGAATGTCCCCGCGTGTTTCATTGTCTCAGCTCCCCCAGTGTCCACCCTGGACAGGTTCCCGACACATCGGACACCGAGCGACCTGCTCATCCTCTCTGACTGCGTCGCCGGTTCGTTGCAGAGTAAATCCCACTTTGAAAAAACATCGCGACGATGCTCCCAAGACTAGCGTAATTGCCTCTGTTGGATTATTCTAGAAGATTGCTTCGTTTGTGAAGAGTTCCATTTCGCGTCGTTATTTGAATTATTATTACTACCGTGTTGAAATTCTTAAACATGTTTTTCTACTCACGAAAATACATCTATGTGTGTATGTCTGTCTGTGCATGTATGTGTGCGTGTGTGTGTGTATGTGTGTGTGTGTAATTTCTTCCTTAATGACACCATTCCTTTTCCATTTCTTTTCATATATCATATTTCTGTTGTTTTGGTTTCATATCAACATTGCCTCTCTCAAATCCTTTCCGTTCGGTAGGATATTCTGCATTTTTTCGTCTGTATCTGTTCCATCAACTGTACTGTCTAATCCACTCCTGGTTTAGCTATCTTTGCATCAGAGATAGACCCGACCCACATTAACGTGTTCTGTTAAACTCCAGTCCGTCCAATCTGCCCCCACATCTTCCACCGTCCTCGCAGCGCTTTCGCCATCTAGCCCGGGGTTGAGTCAGAGATGAGCACGAGGGATGCCACCCGCGGAAGCGTCGGCGTGCCCCTCGTTCACATAAAGCGGGATCTCCATAAACACATCTTCTCGGGCAAGGCCAGCCAAGCATGAGGGATTCCGGCAGGAGAGCGGGTCACGGTACGGGCCCAAACTGTCGCATAGCAATCCTGCTGATCTCTAAGAAGCAATAGCCTCAAGAAAAATAGTTTTATCGCTCACCGTTGTGGGGAAATATTTGCAGCGCTGGCGATAGGCGAGGCTGCGCTGGACGCAGTGCCTGGGTGAGAGGGAAGGGAGAGCTGGAGGGCTGACCACGGTACCAGGACCTCGCCCTCGCACCTCCAGCTCAGATTGCCAGCCACAATATTGTCCTTTGCTCTTGGCCCCGTCCCCTTTGAAGGATGCGCGCACCTCCCGGAGCCGTTGAGCATGCATTCTCCCCAGCCCGTAAACCACGACAGCAGTGGTCAAACAGGCAGTCTCCAGCAACCGCCACAACCACAGCCCTCGCCCGTCCCAAAGAAATCTAGCAGTCTGTGTGGTTAAATCACGAGACTCGCCGTGGTCAAATCAGAATAGGTCACAGCAACTTCTGTGGTTAAATCGCGATGGTTCTATCTCTCTGTGACGAAAACGCAATACGTCACAGCAATCTCATGTAGCGTGATGTCAGCAGTTCACACACAGGTCCAAGGTCGAATCCCAGAAGTTCATTTTTCCTGACTTAAAAAAAAGGTTCCTGATGAAAGTGCCAACTCCATTAGCTCAGTCTTTATGTGTATATTTGAATGTCGTCAGTCATACGCGTTGACGTCTTATGCCAGACATGAGGAGGAAGTTACCGCCATTATACAATCACGCTAGATTAAAACGGAACAGATCTGCTTAATCTGTTGTTAGGCTGGACGAGACATTGCATACAGAAGACACACCTCTATTTTGGTTATACTTCTGCATCACTACAGTTGTTGAAGAGAATGAGCTTACGGAATTCCGTTACGAAGTTTGGACATAGAACACAGTTGTGGCTGCAATGTTTAACAACAGCTCATTCTGAATTTCACTTTCATTTGAACTATTTTTGCAGATTTTGAAATTTTTTGATCATTTCGTGATGTTCGCAGCGTAGTTGAAAAACATAAATTTCATGAAAACCGACTGTATTTGAGGGAATAATGCATTTTGTGACATTGGATTGTGAACCTCACTGACAGTCCTAAACTGAGTCTACGTGACAAGCAAAGTAGTCCAAGTAATGGAGAGGAGAGCCACTAGTTGTGTGGTTGTATCGCATTGCCTTCCTCGTCAGCGACGTAAACCTCTTTTCTCAAAAGAAGCTTACTAATTGATTCCTGAATCTGCATCACGTCGTCCACTTCGGAAGGTGCTGGTCAGGCAGTCTCTCAGACACCTCAAATGCGGAACGAGGAATGCAAGATCTCGGCGTGGTAATGTTTTCTGTGCTACACAGTGTCATTGGCAAATACTTCTAGGCTAGTTTCCTAAACACACACACACACACACACACGAACGCACGCACGCAAGCACACACACACACACAAGTGCGCACACACACGCACGCACTCATGCGCGCACACACACACGCACGCACTCATGCGCGCACACACACGCACGCACGCATGCGTGCACACACACACACAAGTGCGCACACACACGCACGCATGCGCGCGCACACACACACGCACGCACTCATGCGCGCACACACACACAAGTGCGCGCGCACACACGCATACACAAGTGCGCGCACGCACACACACACACACACACACTTATTTTTTAACATTTTCTTTCTCTCCGCATGTTATCACATGCACACTGTTTACTTTGTCGTTCGATTACATCGGATATGAAATAGAAATATGGTAATTTTTAGGCGATACGACGAGGTTTATGGAGAAATACATGTGTAAGGCAAGGAGTTAATTGAGCTTACTTTTCTTAATCTGACTGAAATTATCTTTTCCCCTCATCATTTCGGCCCTGCTGCTTGGAGTTCCTAGGACTCCAATCAGTTGAGTACACACTTATGATTTTGTTTCCTTTAAATTATTAGTTATCGATAGAGGCGATTATCCTATGAAGCGACTTTGAGAATGGTAATATTTTTTTACATGTATGTTCATTTCAGTCCAAGACGCCTGTAAATACAAGCAAATATTAATTTTCCTGTGAATTCAAAATAGACAGACGGGTTTGAACTATTCAGTCCCCTCTCTTAGCCAAATCCTACTTTTGTTATTGAGCACGATTGAGAAAATGTTTTGCGTCACATCGTAATCATCCCCCTCCCCCCTGTAGGTGTAACGTAACATATTCCATTCTCGCTTTCTGTCATATCTCAGGCAACCAAACCACCATCCCATGCATGTTTCTGCCTGATGAGTCAGCGCCGACCGACGAGCAGTTCCCACTGGAACTCGAAGTCGACTGAGGTTCGGAGACAACCAGGTGAACGAGGGAGGGGTATGGATGGATTTGGGAGAGGGGGGGGGGGGAGCTGAGGGAGGGAAGATGCGAGGGTGGGGTTGGGGGGCAGTGAGGGCGAATTCCATCACAAACTACCTCTTCCTTCCTCCATCTGCCCGTGTTGTCCCAGTCACGGGGACGTCACACCTCCAGCAGGAGCCGTTCCTGGGAGCAAACTCCTTAAGCCCTGGCTGCGCCAGGCATCAACACAGCGAATAGCTGGGGATCGACCCCCGGGCCCCTCAAAGCTGGGCCCGAGGCCCCTAAAGCCGCCCCCTGCCCCCTGCCAGCCCCGAGACTTACCACAAGGATGCGACTGTGGGAGTGGAGCGGTTCTCCAGACGTTCAGCCTCAGTGCGTGTGCGCTGTCTTCTACAGCGTTGTACACAGCCAGAAACCCAGGCGACCGCAATAGGCGGGTTTCCAACGACTACGGTATGCTTAAAAGGCAACCCAAAAGGCGTTTCCATTTGTGTTTTTTTCTTCAGTGGTCGCTGTAATCATACGCAGCGTCCAAATAGTTCTTGTAACATGTCCGTTTCAAAAACCAGCCATTGCGTGTTGTTTTCGTCCCTGGTTATACCGACTTTCGTTTGATTACGGCAATCACTTAAATAAAATAAATTGAAACGCCTTTTTGGGTTGCCTTTGCTAGCATTTTGCAGTGCTGGAAACCCGCCTCGAAGCAACTGTTATGTAGGATGGGAAGTAGGAAAGCTGAGTCTGTGGGCGTTTGGATGGATGGATGAATTTATACAGTCAAGACTGGAGATCGGGTGGCAAATAGGCTGGGAATGATGTCAAGTAGAACGTACAGAAGCTGCAATTTACGATATACATGAGAGAGAGAGAGAGAGAGAGAGAGAAAGAGAGAGAGAAAAAAAGAGAGAAAGAGAGGAATAGAGAGAAAAAGAGAGAGAGAGAGAGAGAGAGAGAGAGAGAGAGAGAGAGAGAGAGAGGGCGTGCGCGAGCGTCCATTTGCATATACACTTCCATTTGTTTCGGCGTTGGTTGGAGCCTGAATGAAAGTGAAGTGAAATTTATGTGCATGCATGTGTATTTTGTATTCCTACATGCTGAGTGTGTACATCTGTGTGTATGTATACAAGGATATTATTGAGTATGCGCGCGGGTGAGTGCATGCGTGTGTGTGTTAGTGTTAGCATTGATTGGAAGTGTGGATGTAGTTGTGTGTGCTAGTGCCGATGTGCTCGTCATCTCGTAAGTATGCTTTTGTAGACGCATTTGGTAGTGCATGCGCTAGCACAACCAAGTGAAACTGAATCTAATTGCACTTGCCGTATATAATTCAAAAGTCTGTTGGCTCCACCATTCGTCTTTTGCAATTATCTTTAGCGAGAAAAGTTTGGGAGAAAGTAATGTGGGTTATGCGAAATCACTCACGCACTAGTCGCAAGTTGGCTGTTGCTTCCTTCATTTTTCACTGGTTAAGAGAGTGCCGCGATTTTTTTTATTCGCAGCTTTCCTAAAGAAACGATGAACACAGAATTTCATAATTCTTTAGTCCGTACAGTGACTAGGTGCTTCACGATTTTTTTGTTTGTTGCTTATGCATAACCGTTGGACGTAGGCAGCATACAAATGACACACTTCCACGTGCAACATCTTCCCACCAGCACTTCAAGAGTGGCTGGAAACACACGCTTGTCTGCCGCGTCTGTGCAGGAGAGTAAGAGCAGTGTGCCTTGAAGAATGCCAGTGGAACTGCACGCTCTGCAAGACGGCTTCATTGCCAGACAGCAGCCAGGACCAAGGGGCATGGAGACGTGTCGCCAGTGATTACCGTCCAGCCACCAGGGCCAGGCACAGAGGCGGGAGCTGCACTGCAGTGTTGCCATAATTTCAGGCTGGGAATGCTAGCGGAACAATGGGCTCAGCGACGAAGTTGGGTCGCAATAAGTAGATAGCGTGTCTTGCTCATGCAACAACATACCTTGGAAGTCCGAACTGAAAACTTTGTCGAAGGTACTTGCGTCTCCTTGTGGAGTAGTTGCTCCTGAAGCTGCAGATATATACATTCAGCGTTCCTCCATGCGACTCTGCATGTGAGCACAGCTTAATTGCATGCAAAACAATTGGTAAGCGATCACTGCAAAAAATTAATATTATGTCGTAATGACGCATAATGCAGATTGCAGGAGTTCCAAGGAATTCCATGTTCCATTTCGAATAAGTTGCTATTCGACAGGAAGAATTGATACAAAAAGAACACGGTCATCTTCATGACTAAAACTAATAGCTTCTCTATACATGTACACAGCATGGCACATACATTACGCTGTAGGTGAATCTATATCCAGAACCAAAATCAGCAGAATGCTGAGCAGTTTAAGTTTATTCCTGAGAGAGAGAGAGAGAGAGAGAGAGAGAGAGAGAGAGAGAGAGAGAGAGAGAGAGAGAGAGAGAGAGAGAGAGAGAGAGAGCTATTGTGCTTGCTTGATTCCATTATTGCGACCGACGACTCGTCAAATATTAATATTACAGTTTATGCACAAACGTAAAACAAGTACTGTAAAGATGTGCTATTCGGGTTTTCATATCGTAATAAAAACTGACGACTGTATCATCCTTACAAACACAAACGACTGGTTACAGTCATTATCTGACAATATACAGCTGATGGAATGAATACTCGTTCAGTTGCGAGAGCAAGTGACGAAAAGGAGAGAGAGAGAGAGAGAGAGAGAGAGAGAGAGAGAGAGAGAGAGAGAGACAGATAGACAGAGAGAGACAGAGAGAGCGAGAGAGACACACAGAGAGAGAGACACTGAGAGAGAGACACAGATAGAGAGAGACACAGAAAGAGAGACACAGATACACTCACAGAGAGAGAGAGAGAGAGAGAGAGAGAGAGAGAGAGAGAGAGAGAGCCATTGGAATTTCACGCGGATCACGAACTCGAATATTTCCAGATCTCAAACTGTTTGCTCTCGGCACATGCAGTGCGAGGGAATTCCTCGCGTGGTCTATTTTCGAACCCCGTCGGACTGCAAATCTCAGAAACAATATTTTCCAAAGGTTACTGATCAAGGTCATGGCAGTGCTATGTATCGAAAGTGACGCCTCGTCCCGGCATGCTAGACGGCTGTTCATATCAGCGCCGATCTGTGCCAGCATGTAACCAGCGGACGGAGCATTCCTCGGGAGTGTTCATAACTTAAAACCTTGGCAGAAATGCGTGTCTCTGCACTCAGCTATGATATACGCCAGACTATTCTTTCCCGATGAAGCATCGCTTCATCTATTCTTTATGATGGCTGAGGTAATTCCTTGTGTCTTGCGTGCGATCGTCGATGTCGACTCGAGATTACTAATTTCTGGATGCGGTTTTCACATATTGTTCGGGCTGTTTTGTATTCCAGGCAAGCTTTATCTTCGATCAATGAATGTTTCTGTCCAAGGTACTTGCTTGGAGGCAAAAGCGTGATATCCGTCAGCTCTCCCCAAGATGGAATGATGACGCTGTGGATCTCGGAGCATGCGCTGTGCCGGTTCCGCGCGCTGGGAGGTTTTAGATTCTGGAAGGTCCATCGAGAGGTCACGACATGATTCCTTTATTTTCCGTCGGCCCTCATTAATTAATGGCTTTGTCCTGTCTGCAATTTCCTTCATGATAGCTGGGGAAATTTCTGTCAATTTCCATGCAATCGTCGATGTCGACTCGAGATTACCAATTTATGGTTGCCGTATTCAAAGATTGTTTGAACAATTTTATTTTTCAGCTCAGCTTTATATTCGTTCACGGATTGTTTCTGTCCAAGGTGCCATGTTCTGCCATTTTAGTAGAAACTTTGGGTGCATCAGTGGAAAGACTGTCCATGACATCAGTTTACCATAACTTTTGTTGTCCTAAACACGAGATAATGTGGAGACACGGTTAAGGCCGCGTACCTACCAATTCATGTAGGAAGCGTAACGAGGCAATTTGATGTACATCGTTCTGACTATGTTCCATCCAAATATCGTTGCAGAAAATATCAATATGTTAAAAACCAGCTTCATAAAGCATGTTATTAATTGACAAATAAATATTGGCTAATACTCACCAACTATTGGCAAATTACTTATTGGAAAACATTCGGCAACTATTGCACCAAGTTTTGGCAAATCTTTAGCTTCTTAATAGCTTAACGAATCCAAGTCAAGATCTCGCAAACAAAGGACATTTGCAAAATGGCATCGTTCGGTAACATGCCCATACCGTAAGCGCGCAATTGCTGTAAATGTAAACGAAGCGACATATTTTTTCCGCCATTGTGCTCTGAAGGGATCTCACAAACATCTCGCGCAAATAGCTATTGGCATTTGCCAAATCTTGGCAAATATTTGCCAACTCTTGGCGAAAAAGGCATTAAGAATCGGAACACTTGATTAGATAGTCGACGAATATATTCCAAGACATGGCAAATTTTAACCAAATACCTGACCAGTATTTCTCAAGACTTGGCTAACAACAGAACAGCTTAAAGGAAATGTCAGCAAGCAATATGCTCGATACCTTCGCAATCCTTTGCAGTAGCTCCATTTGTTTCTCACTCAGAAAATAATGCACTCATATATCAATACCACTACTATCCCCTGCGCATTTATCATTCTTCCTTCCCTCTCCGTACTCATTCCCTATCATCTCACCCACCTCCAGATCTTAGCCAAAACTTCTCAACATGCGAACAGAGCCCGTAGCCTCAACAAAATGTCTGCAGTTTGCCAGAATCAGCCTGAATAAAAGAGGAAGAGACAGAAAGAAAGGCAGTTGTGAGCAGTCAAGGTGTCTGCAGACGATCCGTTGAGGCCACAGTGTGGATAAGGGTGGGCACGCCATCAATATTGGTGGGCCAAGGGTATTAGCACGGACAGGTGAGAGGCGCCAGCGGGGGTCGGGTAAGATGGGGGTGGGGGATGGAGATGAGCAGAGGGTGAGAGCCTAGACACCCAGATCTTCAGCGCTTTCGTCTTCGGTCACACCGATGACAATACAGACTTTAGTATCACTGCTGCATCTGCTATTGTCCACCAGTTCGTGGTAAATCCGTTGGTCTTATTTTGTCGCTTGTTCGTACTTTCAGAGCACAATGTTCTTTTGTGCCTTTTTTGGCCACGCAACCGATGGCAATCGGCGAGCAATAAACATTTTCTTGGCGTCGTCTGAACTGGTGCAGGCGATGTGACAACCGGACTGACCTGGTGTGGCCTTGCCTTTAGAAGAACCGTCGTCAGCTGAGAGGCCGTGTTGACTCAAACTAAGAAATAGTTTACGCCACTTGTCACCAGAGTGTTGGAGTGTTCAGAAGGCAAAAGACTAGCACATATTTGGAGAGGAGATCTGCCTATCCGCGACATGTCTACCGCTCCACAATGGGGGTCCCTCGCTCTCGCATCGAGTCTATAGGAATTATTGTGTTACGGGATAAGTTGACACTCCGGGTAAGTACGTCTGAAAAACCTCCAGCGTATTGACAGGTTGTAGGCCGCACAATGGTGCTTACTTTCGGGAGCTCAGCGCTCGTAACATAGCGCAGAATGCCCCAATGGTGTGTCACATTCCGCAGTGTGTGTACAGGTCCGCAGCAAGTTCATTTAATCTGTCCTCCCCAATAGTCTGCGCCCCTTCGGGCAAGCTGACATGCTCTGAATGAAAACGTTCGTCTGCACGGCGTGGTGTGCGACGTACATGATAACGCTATCGTTGTGAGAAGATTTAAAAAATGTCATTCATGAATAGAAGTATAGACATTTTCACTCTGCACAAGTCCCAGTAGTGTCAATGCAAACATGATATGATGGAACAATACGTATGGCTGGAATGCAGGTGCATACGTAGTCTCCGCTGTGCACTGCTGCCTGCAAAGCGCTCTCGTCATTCGTATGACGACCAAGTTCCTAACAGAGTGGAAGCAGGAGTAAGATTTCAGTGTTAGTGTCTTGACTTGGGGCATCTTGGCCAAAACACTCCGGGGGGATTCTCAGGATTTTCTCTCGTAGGAAAAACACCACACCAAAACAACAAAAAACCTACTTACAGAAGTGTCTGAAATATTGTTTATGTTATTTCTGCTTCATTGCCTAACTCGGTAACTCACATTTTTAGTCCAACATGAAAACTCACGAGCTTATTTTCTCCGCAATTTATCTCACCGTCACTTTTGGGATGACGATTTTTCTTTATTTCTAGAAGGAAGCACGCAAGCTGTGTGTTTATTTGAACCAACGCGCCATTGTAGAAATGTCTTCTTCGCAGTTGCATCCACGCACACAAGAGCGCAGTCCACTTCAGATTTTGTCTGAATACCATATTATCAAATCTCTTGTGTTGACGTTAATGCCAAATTAAAGTATCCTGCTTGATACGTTACAATATTAAAAGTCAACGTGTCGTTATAGTACGCCGACCTGTCGGGTACTCTTAGGATACAACGGGTTCGGCAACAGCAAATACTTTTTGCTTGCATTTTTCAGCTGTAGGATTTTGTCTTTTAGATAATACTTTCCCTAATCTGTATGTGTGTCTATGTGCCTGTCCGTCTGTGTCTGCCTGTCTGTATGTCTGCCTGTCTGTGTGTGTGTGTGTGTGTGTGCATGCGCGCGCGCGCGTGTGTGTGTGTGTGTGTGAGTCCGTCTGCATGTCTCTAAATGTCTGTATGTTCGTCCGTCTGTGTCTTTGTCTGTCAGTGTGTCTGTTTGCAAGTCTGTCAGTCCGTGTGTTTCTCTATCCGTCTGTCTGCTTGCTTGCCTACCTGCACATCCGACAATTTGCAACATCTGTGATCTCCTCCTTTTATGTTGATTTCAATAGATCATTTCCAAATGGAGTTCATTACTTTCATGGTTTGTTCGTCTTTTCTAGAGAGCTCAAAATGGCAGATGTCATTTTTTCTAAGATGAAAGTAACCTACACACTCTGCAATGCTAAGCCCACGGATCCTCCCAGGAGAAGCGCCGGCAAGTTTCAAGATCAAAGCAGGCTGGCTGTGAGTTGCTCTGAGGCTACAAAGTCGCCGACGAGAAACAGTAGATGGCCGCCAATGGACCGTGGTTGCACATCAAACGCACCGCGCCGTGTCGAAGTCATCGAGCGAGATGTTGACACCTTTCCAGTGCCAAGCAAGGGCCGCTCATGGAACCTTTTTCTCCAGGGAATGGGGCTTGTCTCCACGCTTTCTCGGGTCGTTTGCTCTGGTGACTGGGGGTCTTAAAGGTCCCGTCCGTGCGGAATATTCTTGGGTTGCTTTCTCCCGTCAGAAACGAACGTTGTAGTACGTGCTGAGTAGGAATAGACATCTGGTCAACAGTTGAAGACGAGTGTGTCAACAACGATGCCATGCATTGTGTTTTGTGTTATTCCATCCATTGATACCTTAACAAGAGGAGAACATTAATTTTTTTGTGCAGTCCAATACACGAATCACACCGTAATAAAAGAACAAAAGTTAAATCCTTCTCATGAGTGACCGCAAATGGTTTAGAGATGCTGCTGCTGTAACACTGCAGAAGGCCCAGTGACTGAAATAGTGAATGATAGCAACAGGCCAACGAAGCTTTTTAATCCCATTTGGCAAACGTTTAGCCACTCCCGTTTATAATGACGTAAAATGATGTGTGTGTGTGTGTGTGTGTGTGTGTGTGTGTGTGTGTGTGTGTGTCTGTGTACGTGTGTGCAGGGATGCATGTAAGGTGGAGGGGTGAGGTTGGAAGCAGGGAATCGGAACATCGTTCGTTACAGTGTCCATGCATCCTGACGAATGGATAAAGCCCTCACAAAAAATGCTCCATAAAACATGGTATTGGTTGTATTTGGAGCCTCTGTAATTGAGTCTTTTCCCCCCATCCATTTGCGATTAGCAGCAAGGTCATTTTACGATGCGTTGCATGATGTGCCATAATAGTAAAGTGGAGCGGACAGATACTCATCGCACTTCAGAACTCTGATTCACAGTAAAGCAGGGTCCTTCAACGGTATTGCAAAGTCAATAAGGGAAAAAAACATGTTAACGTCTGCTCGCCGAATACACCGTAATACAGGAGGTTATGCTGATGAAAACCTTTGCAGCTACTTTACAGGAAAAGTGCTGAGTCTAGAAGCAAAACAGCAACGAAAATATGTTCAGATTGCAGGTCTTGTTAAAACTAGCATTTACCTTTTTTGAAAGTATGATCGATGCCGATGTGTGAGCTCACTTTCGGCTCATAATTAGATGAGAAGACTACGTGAAGTGGATATTGTGACGTGGTGAGACGTAGTACGTTCAAAGTGAGACGTAGTACGTTCAAAGTGAGACGTAGTACGTTCAAAGTGAGACGTACCATGCAAGCGTCTTGGTGTCAATGAATCGGAAACTGTATTACGTACCACTTAGTTTGCGGTAATCGGTATTTCTATGTATGTTGCATTCGTGAAAATATCCTCGAATATTGTATAAAAGGACTCCTGACTAAGCATTTTTCCTCTAATGGAAGGAAGGGAGAAAAGGAAAGGAGGGAGAGGGAGGAAGGGAGGAGGGGGCAAGGAAAGCTAAGCGGCGGATGAAGAGAGGAAAGGGGGAGTTAAATGCGTAAATCGACCTTTTTTTTCCTCTGGCACATCCGTTGTTGCACGCCGAGGGTGCGATAGACTGCAGTGTGGATGCAGCACCAAGGCTACACCCCGCTGCGTAGAGCTCCAGCCTCCCCCTGCTGATGACACTTCCACGTGATGCTAGCAGCGTTTCCCTGCTCGTCACCAGGTGAGACATGCAGGGCCACACATGCGTGGGTCAAATGTCTCCACAAACGGTAATCGACTTTGGCGGGTTTCCATGCTGACCAGGATTGGCATGCTGCGCACGTGCACACGTGCGTGGACGAGACTGCCGAGGGAAGAGTGAAGAGGTAAAACACCTCCCCAGGCTAGGCAGAGGACCGTGTCTGAGCGGTTTTGCAGTGGGGATGGGGAATGGGTTTGGGCACGCAGTTGGGGAAAGAAAATGGAAACAGTCGACGTTACCATGTGTAGACTGTTGGGATATCATCGACGTCCTTTGTGAGATGAACAGAACATGCAATCATATTGCAGTTAGTTTCTTTAGGA
>JAWQFJ010005248.1:45000-47500 GCA_034096865.1 Theodoxus fluviatilis
ACTGCATTCAGTGTACTGCATTCAGTGTACTGCATTCAGAGTACTGCATTCAGAGTACTGCATTCAGTGTACTGCATTCAGAGTACTGCATTCAGAGTACTGCATTCAGTGTACTGCATTCAGAGTACTGCATTCAGAGTACTGCATTCAGTGGTCTGCATTCAGAGTACTGCATTCAGAGTACTGCCTTCAGTGTACTGCATTCAGTGTACTGCCCTCGATGTGCAACTTGCGGTGTAGAGACCAGTGTATAATCTATACTGTTCTGCATTGATCGTACAACTTTCAGTGTAGAGTCTGCAGAGTTGACTTTTCACCGTACTGCTTTCAGTGTACACATTTTAGTGTAGAGTCTTCAAAGGACTTATCTGCCTGCCATTAGTGTATAGCTTTCAGTGTAGTCTTCACTGTAAAATATCCACTGTTCTGCATTGATTGTACAACTTTCAATGTAGAGTCTGCAGTGTTTAATTGTCACCATATTGCTTTATGTGTACACCTTTCAGTGTAGATTCTTCAAAGGACTTATCTGCCTCTCATTTGTGTACAGCTTTCAGTGTAGAGCCTTCAGTGTCCAATTGTCACCGTGCTGTTTTCTGTCTACAACTTTCGGTGTAGAGTCAACGGAGGATTTATCCGACTAAATGCTTTCAGTGCACAGCTCTCAGTGTAGAACCTTTACTGTAAAATCTCCACTGTTCTGCATAGACTGTTCAACTTTCAGTGTAGAGTCTTCAGTGTACATTCTTCACTGCACTGCACTGATTGCACATCATTCACTTAATTATCGCTTATTGTGGGTTGGGGTAAGAATACATCCACCAGGCATCCGTACGCGATTTGTAAAAAGATTAATAACGGAAAATCGAGACTTGAATTGCCATTACTCTGACCAGTTGATTTTGTGGTCAATGACTTTATATAGCCTACACAGGTCGATAGGTTGTAAAACATAATTGCATCATCATTCATTCATTCATTCATTCATTCAGTGCGTGGTCCATAGATAAGTGTTTTCAGAGTACAACCGTACATTTTTCAGTAAATAAACTTCACTGTACTGGGTTTAGCTTAAAGCCGTCAGACTTCTTTGCACTGTCTTCGTTGTTTTACCTCCATTGCACAGTCCACTCTGTAGCGTCTTTAGTATACAGCTACAGTGTACAGTGTACCTTTGCTGTACTGCGTTCAGTGAACACTTTTCAGCGTCCAACCTTTGATGCACAGGTATCTGCAGTCTTCAATATTGCCTCCAGTGAACAGTCATTTCCGCAGTGCAATGTTTTTGCCACTGAAAACAATCTTCAGTGAACGGCCTCTTATGTACCACATTCAAAATGAAGCTTTTAGTTTACAGGCTTCTCTGGGCAACCTTCGGTACAGATTTGTTGGTGAGAACCTTCAATGTTGTAACATCACTGTAAATCTTCAGCGCACAGTGCGCAGCTTACAGCGTCGTTCGAAACGACTGCTTCAGTTCTGCTCCTGGATCAAAGCCAATAGGCAGACCCCCCGCACAGACCCCCCGCACAGACCCCCCGCACAGACCCCCGGGAGGCTGCCGTGCCTCGGGGTGCGGGATCACGGAGGAAAGGAGGGAGGGGGATGTGTGTGTGTGTGTGTGTGTGTGTGTGTGTGTGTGTGTGTGTGTGTGTGTGTGTGTGTGTGTGTGTGTAAGAGGACCGGCGGAAATATCGAGGATTACCAGGTTGAGGGGGAGCTTTACTATTATTTAAGAAATTGTGAGAGTAATTGGAGAAAGAAGAGCCTGGAAAATGACAGGAGTAAAGACGAAAAGTGGGGGATAGGGTTTTGGAGTAGGGAGCTATAAGGAGAAAAAAGTGGATGAAATGGCACAGTGAATGAACTAACTGAAGTAACAAAGAAGGGACAGGATACGAATGTTAGATAATGAGTTGATGAAAAAGAATAAAGGACCAGAAAGAGAGGCGAGAACAAAAGAGCGGAGTTTCAATAGAGAAAGATGCAGGGGATGTCACTGAATTATCCATACGTTTGTTCAGTGGAAGTGGGGAGAGAGGGGTGAGGGGAGGGGGAAGGGATACTTGGGTAATAGGATGTTGTGGGTAAAAAGGTGAGGTAGGATGGGATATAGAGCAGGAGGAAGCAAAGGGAGTGAGAGGAGTAGAACATATGCGTGCACAGTCGGAGATGCTCTCGCAAAAGTCATCCAATGCGTTTGAAGGATCAACTAGATATCAAATATAGCTGCAAAATGTGCCGTACAGATTGTATGATATCAATCGCTTCTGATGACTTATGGGATGTAAATGTTCTATTTGTAACCGAAACATTAAAAAAAAGTCATGTTCACACATTTTCGAAGAAAGCGTTCTTTTGATAGTAGTGAGACCCTCAGCAACTCATTTACTTTCCTTCCCAACACCTTGTGCAAATTATGTGATGTAGCTCTAAACTGCTTATTCGGAGTCGTGAGAGATTGTTTTGAATTAGGACTTGTTTAAGAACCACTTAGTAT
>JAWQFJ010005248.1:52500-58524 GCA_034096865.1 Theodoxus fluviatilis
ACATCATCACCCATCCCAAATCCATCCCCTTAAACGCCTAGAGGGGTTCATGCAAGAGACAACACGGTTTGCATGCAGACCACATCGGGGGGATACCGCCCTTAGAAATAGAGACGGGCACACTTGCATGCAATCGTGATGACGAGCTGCCAAATAAATACGTAAAGGCGTGCAGATCTACTGCAAAACGTCACACGCAAGCTGCAACAACACAACTTGTAGTAAAGATCAACACAGTGGACAGCCGGCCGGCGGGCTAACTGGCCAGACGATCGATGGTGCTGGTTTAAATGAAACTAATGAGTGGACAAAAACGATGAGTCGGGTAGGCACACACGCACGCACGCTGCAAACACGCAGAGACACGTACGCACTGGTATATGCTTGATCTCTCTTTGTCTCTCTTCCCCATCTCTCACTGTCTCTATCTCTCTCCCCTTATCTCTCTCTCCCTCCCTCTCTCTCTCTTCTCTCTCTCCCCCTCACTATCTCTCTTTTCCCTTTCTCTCTCTCTTCTCTCTTTCTCTCTCCATCCCTCTCTCTCTCCCCTTCTCTCTGTATGTCTCTCTCTTTTTCTCTCTCTCTTACACCTATCACTTTCTCTATATCACTATCTCTCTTCTCCCAATCTCTCTCTCTTCTCCCTCTTTTCTCTCTATCTTTCCCCTCTTCTCTCTCTCCCTCTCTCTCTCTCTCTCTCTCTCTCTCTCTCTCTGTCACAGAAAAAACGAAATAAAAAGCAAGATTTGAGGGGGGGGGGGGCGAAAAAAAGCAGGCGCATTAACAAACAGGCAGACATATGAATACAAGACTCTAATTTCAAAATAAAAACAGTAGCATCAATGTCAATGTCAATGCTGGGGGAAAAGTTTGTTCTGAACTGTAAAAGCGAAAGTCAATCACACTGCTTCTTCGATTCTTGTTTCATTTTCTTAAGCGAATGATTTAACAAACACGTTTGATTATGTCTTTACTGTATTTTCTTTAAATGTGGAACACCTGAAAGTTATTTTTTTAAGTCAACGATCCTCTCGAGGGTTGTAGTTGGGATTAAACATAGCACGTCTCCCTACATAATATGTAGAAGGCGAAACACTAGGGCAATGGAGAGTTGACGTGTTCTAACTCTTATTCAGCTCTATATATGTTCGTGGTCAATGGCCCTACATAGCCTACCAAGACCGATCAGCCGTAACACCTCATAATAAATCAATTTCGTGAACGGGTACTCTGCATTTGCAAGAGGTCAAATCCAAACAAAATCAACTTAAATTAACAAGTCAACCAGCCTTCAGAGCCGAAAGTGCATCATGCAAAAAAGTACAGTCTTACCTTTCGGGTTGCTGTACACGTACTTCATATATTAAGTGTTCGGTCTGCATGTCAGATTGTCTGCAAAACTAAAACTGCAAACTTGTCTTCACAACCGCTTCCTCTTCTGCACCGTCATCTTTGACCTCGTCTTATTCTAAAACATGACCTTACATCATCCTATTAGTACCCGAGTTCCCTACCCATAGATTGATTGCATTCTACAATTTTCAACGTGAGTTCTGTCACTGGTGCACGCCATCCACAGCCATTGAAGAACAACGTGAGTTCTGTCACTGGTGCACGCCATCCACAGCCATTGAAGAACAACGTTTTTCAACAACAGGAAAACCTTCTATCGCATTGAAGTTCTATCTTACTGCCTTTCAAGGGCACCAACCAACTTCATGGAATACCCCCTCAGACTTAAGACTAAACAAGAACAAGAAGGGCAAAGCCCATACGCCTCACATGCTTGACCTTGACCTTTACATGACCTTGACCTCCAGGTGACCTTCAAGGTCAAGGCCAATCAAGTACACCTAGCAATGACATTATACAATAAACTAAGAAATGCTTTACACATTTTTCCTACCAAAATACATGTGGCCTTGACCCAAGGTCAAAGTCATTCAAGATCATGCAACACAAAGCTGTTAATTCAAGACATAGGAAGCACAATGGTGCTTATTGGCACTTTCTACCATGAGATATGGTCACTTTTAGTGGTTCACTACCCCATTTTGGTCACATTTCATAAGGGTCAAAGTGACCTTGATCATATGTGACCAAATGTGTCTCATGATGAAAGTATAACATGTGCCCCACATAATTATTAAGTTTGAAACAGTTATCTTCCATAGTTCAGGGTCAAGGTCACTTCAAAATATGCATACAATCCAACTTTAAGGAGCTCCTGTGACCTTGACCTTGAAGCAAGGTCAACCAAACTGGTATCAAAAAATAGGACTTACTTTGTCCTATATACCATGTATAGGTGAGGTATCCAATCTCAAAAACTTCAGAGAAAATTGAGAAAATGTGAAAAACTAAACCTACCAATGACATCATACACAAAGAAATGCTTTACACATTTTTCCTACAAAAACACTTGTGACCTTGACCCAAGGTCAAGGTCATCCAAGGTCATGCAACACAAAGCTGTTAATTCAAGACATAGGAAGCACAATGGTGCTCATTGGCACTTTCTACCATGAGATATGGTCACTTTTAGTGGTTCACTACCCCATTTTGGTCACATTTCATAAGGGTCAAAGTGACATTGACCTTGATGATATGTGAACAAATGTGTCTCATGATGAAAGTATAACATGTGCCCCACATAATTATTAAGTTTGAAACAGTTATCTTCCATAGTTCAGGGTCAAGGTCACTTCAAAATATGTATACAATCCAACTTTGAAGAGCTCCTGTGACCTTGACCTTGAAGCAAGGTAAACCAAACTGGTATCAAAAGATAGGGCTTGCTTTGACCTATATACCACTTGTAGCTAAGGTCGCCATTCTCAATAACGTGGGAGAAAATTGGGAAAATGTGAAAAATGACTGTTTTTGAGACCACATTTATGGCTCCTGTGACCTTGACCTTGAAGCAAGGTCAAGTCACTATGTATGTTTTTTGAGGCCTTGTCATCATACACCATCATGCCACATTTGGTGTTGATATACTTAATAGTCTCCGAGAAAAATCCAACGTTTAAGTTTTTTACGCCCGGACGGACGGACGGACGGACGCCCGGACGGACGGACGGACGGACGGACGGACGGACGGACGGACGACACGGCTCAGTACATAGACTCACTTTTGCTTCGCATGTGAGTCAAAAACTATGGATATGGACTTAAAAAGGTTTCCTTCTGGGACAAAAAGAGTTGCAATACCTGACATGTTTTCAAGCGCATATTACCTCACCTATTTCCGAAATATTCAACACTGTTAAAAACTCATCAAGCAAACTAGTCGTCCCCATTGGCAAACTAACGGACGAGATTATGTAATCATCAGCGGACTTACATGAACTTTCAAAGTGGTTAGCACCTACACCGGAGAGAAGGGAAAATAAATGAAAGGAAAAAATTAATGTTTGCATAGATGCGTCATATTTCGTCACCTCTTTGACAGGCTCTTAAGCTGCATTCCTCATGATAACTCCTTGATACTTCTTATTTACACAGATACGCTGAAAATATATTTTGCACTAAAACAGCCTCACTTGGGCGTTTAGTAACGCAAACGGGAAGCGCAGAGAATCAAACTAATGTTTAAAAAGCTTGGCGTGACCACCTTCATAATGAAATACGTAAGGCAGAAACAAAAAACATAATCTGTGAGGTGGTCCTTCTATTGAAGTCTTCACTTTGGTAAATCCAAGTTTGTTTTGATTGAGCACAGGTTCATGTCTGTCTCCAATAACCTGCAGAAGGAGCCAACACACGACATCCGTATTCATCTGCATAGTTCACACGCGGTTTTATTCTCACCAGAAAAACTTGCAAGAGATAAGTATCATGATGGTGAACTATTGGGTTGAAGGTGAAGAAAAAAGGAAGCACCCGTGGTAACACCCCGTAACAATAAGTAAACAGTACACACACACGCACGCACTCTCGAACACAAACTCACACAAACGTCCACGCGCACGCATACACACATATACACACACGCGCACGCGAACGCACACACACACACGCACACACACACACACACACACGCACACACACACACACGCACGCACACACACACACACGCACGCACACACACACACACACACGCACGCACACACACACACACACACGCGCACGCACACACACATACGCACGCACGCACGCGCGCACACACACACACACACACACTCTACATAACAGGGGAGTGTAGGAGGGAAACAAAGAAAGGAAAGGGGGTCAAAAAGATATGAGGAGGAAATACACAGCGAGGCCGAGAAATGCATAAAACCAGTCAGGGATGCAAGATAGTAATTCAACTGATATTATTGTCTTGATATTTTTCCAGTCTTACTCGTGATTTAGGTACAGTGATATATCTCAGTACGATATCGAAGAAAACAACGATTATTTTGCTGCAGTAAATCATACAAGAAAAGGCCTACATTCTGATCACAAAAGAACATAATAAAACATTAGATTATGAATTCTTACTAAACTATAATGTATAATGACAATGTCCTTTTGAATGAATCTAAGCGCAGCTCCCATCACACTATAAATTAGGATTTGCACCAAAGCGTATTCGACAAGGTTAAAAAAGCAACGAAATCAAACCATAAGTGGCTATCATAGAGTATATATTATTTTCTTTTATGGAGAAGACAACAGCATTTCTCGCGCACAGTCCAGGAAAAAGGTTAGAAGTCGAAAAAAGAAGACAGAAATTATTCAGATGAAACGAAATAGCACAGAGCAAAATCAAAGCATGGAATCTACTGAGGCGATACACTTTTTCAAACGGTATATAAAGAAACATTTTAGAGCCAAAGATTGTACTTGTGGTATTGACCGAATGGCATACAGCATAAATACTGATAAAAGACGATGATATACGGGTGTGCATAATCATGGAAATGAAGCAGATGAAAAGACTGGAAGCGTTTAGGAGAGCTGGGTACAGCACTCGTGAAAAATGCATGGCGAAAAACAGAAAACAGAAGTGAATCACAGCATCACCGGGCACTTCAGAGTCAAGAGTCATCGGAACGCTCTCTCCATGCAGGGAAAACAAAAATCACTGACTGCAGTCAACGCAATGACGGGGATACTGGACAACGCCTGACTCCTTGTTCGTACCAGACGTTTCTTCCTTTGACAAGATCTCAATTGAGACAAACTACATTTTCACAATCAATTTTTTCAGCCGCACCGACTTAGCGCCACAAGCGGCACTTACTTCTGTGATCATCCTGCGTAGGAAAACAAGAAGAAAATCTTAGTCATATCTTCTGGCCCCCGTGCACCTACTTCGACCGTTCTATTCTGCCGGTTGAAGCACAGACGTGCATGCATCTCTACTCACGCTATTGAGCGG
Source organism: Theodoxus fluviatilis (assembly GCA_034096865.1). Lineage (NCBI taxonomy): Eukaryota > Metazoa > Mollusca > Gastropoda > Cycloneritida > Neritidae > Theodoxus > Theodoxus fluviatilis. The sequence goes on from JAWQFJ010005248.1 coordinate 57,872, forward strand.
CGGCCTGCTGGGTACGAACGTTTGGCGTTCGTCTGCGTCGCCTCACGTCCGCAGCCTCACGCTGGCTGAGCGGCAGTCTACCTGTGTCTGACGGTGACGTAGACAGGGAGCGCTTCGAGCAGGGGGGTGGGGGTGGGGTGAGGGGTGGGGGGAAGAGAGAGAGAGGGAAGGACCAGGAAGGGGGTGCACGGGGATTGAGGTTGTGGGAGGAGAGGGGGGTATGGTAGAGACCCCGCCCAGTCACTCAGAGACTACGGGGCTGCGACATCAGGCGCTCCGCCTTAGCTCGGACCCCGGCAAAAACTGGACCAGGCTACGGCAAAGAAAATATTGGCCGCCGCCCTCAGCGCGCGCGGAATTGTGGGTAACTCGTCGCGCGAATCGTGCCACGAGGGGGCGCTTCGCGCATGCGCCATCGCCCCGTCTTCCCCAGGTGATTGGGTGAAGCGTAGAAGATTCCCGCGGCGCGGCGCGACTGGGATCCTGAGTTGAGAGAAGATGAGAGAGACGAAAGGTTTGCTTTTTCCTCCATCTCCTTCGTTTCACCTCGGACGGACGACTCCTTCCTCCGTTTCCTTCCCCCCACCGACACAACCCACTCCCCTCCCTCTGTCCTCCCACCATCCCTCCCACCCACCACCCTCCCTTTCCGG
>JAWQFJ010005250.1:0-12500 GCA_034096865.1 Theodoxus fluviatilis
CTCAATGCACTGGTGTGACCGAGCATCCTCATTGCACTGGTGTGACCGAGCACCTCATTGCACTAGTGTGACCGAGCACCCTCATTGCACTAGTGTGACCGAGCACCCTCATTGCACTAGTGTGACCGAGCACCCTCATTGCACTAGTGTGACCGAGCACCCTCATTGCACTAGTGTGACCGAGCACCCTCATTGCACTGGTGTGACCGAGCACCCTCATTGCACTGGTGTGACCGAGCACCCTCATTGCACTAGTGTGATCGAGCACCCTCATTGCACTAGTGTGACCGAGCACCCTCATTGCACTAGTGTGACCGAGCACCCTCATTGCACTAGTGTGACCGAGCACCCTCATTGCACTAGTGTGACCGAGCACCCTCATTGCACTAGTGTGACCGAGCACCCTCATTGCACTAGTGTGACCGAGCACCCTCATTGCACTAGTGTGACCGAGCACCCTCATTGCACTGGTGTGACCGAGCACCCTCATTGCACTAGTGTTACCGAGCACCCTCATTGCACTAGTGTGACCGAGCACCCTCATTGCACTAGTGTGACCGAGCACCCTCATTGCACTAGTGTGACCGAGCACCCTCATTGCACTAGTGTGACCGAGCACCCTCATTGTACTGGTGTGACCGAGCACCCTCATTGTACTGGTGTGACCGAGCACCCTCATTGCACTAGTGTGACCGAGCACCCTCATTGCACTGGTGTGACCGAGCACCCTCATTGCACTGTGTGACCGAGCACCCTCATTGCACTAGTGTGACCGAGCACCCTCATTGCACTAGTGTGACCGAGAACCCTCATTGCGCTGGTGTGACCGAGTACCCTCATTGCACTAGTGTGACCGAGCACCCTCATTGCACTGGTGTGACCGAGCACCCTCATTGCACTAGTGTGACCGAGCTTCCTCATTGCACTAGTGTGACCCTCATTGCACTAGTGTGACCGAGCACCATCATTGCACTGGTGTGACCGAGCACCCTCATTGTACTGGTGTGACCGAGCACCCTCATTGTACTGGTGTGACCGAGCACCCTCATTGTACTGGTGTGACCGAGCACCCTCATTGCACTGGAGTGACCGAGCACCCTCATTGCATTGTTGTGACCGAGCACCCTCATTGCACTAGTGTGACCCTCATTGCACTAGTGTGACCGAGCACCCTCATTGCACTGGTGTGACCGAGCACCCTCATTGTACTGGTGTGACCGAGCACCCTCATTGTACTGGTGTGACCGAGCACCCTCATTGCACTAGTGTGACCGAGCACCCTCATTGCACTAGTGTTACCGAGCTTCCTCATTGCACTAGTGTGACCGAGCACCCTCATTGCACTAGTGTGACCGAGCACCCTCATTGCACTGGTGTGACCGAGCACCCTCATTGCACTAGTGTGACCGAGAACCCTCATTGTACTGGTGTGACCGAGCACCCTCATTGCACTAGTGTGACCGAGCACCCTCATTGCACTAGTGTGACCGAGCACCCTCATTGCACTAGTGTGACCGAGCACCCTCATTGCACTAGTGTGACCGAGCACCCTCATTGCACTGGTGTGACCGAGCACCCTCATTGCACTGGTGTGACCGAGCACCCTCATTGCACTGGTGTGACCCAGCAGCCTCATTGCACTGGTGTGACCGAGCACCCTCATTGCACTGGTGTGACCGAGCACCCTCATTGCATTGGTGTGACCGAGCACCCTTATTGCACTAGTGTGACCGAGCACCCTCATTGCACTAGTGTGACCGAGCACCCTCATTGCACTAGTGTGACCGAGCACCCTCATTGCACTAGTGTGACCGAGCACACTCATTGCACTAGTGTGACCGAGCACCCTCATTGCACTAGTGTGACCGAGCACCCTCATTGCACTAGTGTGACCGAGCACCCTCATTGCACTAGTGTGACCGAGCACCCTCATTGCACTGGTGTGACCGAGCACCCTCATTGCACTAGTGTGACCGAGCACCCTCATTGCACTAGTGTGACCGAGCACCCTCATTGCACTGGTGTGACCGAGAACCCTCATTGCACTAGTGTGACCCTCATTGCACTAGTGTGACCGAGCACCCTCATTGCACTGGTGTGACCGAGCACCCTCATTGCACTAGTGTGACCCTCATTGCACTAGTGTGACCCTCATTGCACTAGTGTGACCCTCATTGCACTGGTGTGACCGAGCACCCTCATTGCACTGGTGTGACCGAGCACCCTCATTGCACTAGTGTGACCGAGCACCCTCATTGCACTAGTGTGACTGAGCACCCTCATTGCACTAGTGTGACCGAGCACCCTCATTGCACTAGTGTGACCGCGCACCCTCATTGCACTGGTGTGACCGAGCACCCTCATTGCACTGGTGTGACCGAGCACCCTCATTGCAGTGGTGTGACCGAGCACCCTCATTGCACTGGTGTGACCCTCATTGCACTAGTGTGACCGAGCACCCTCATTGCACTGGTGTGACCGAGCACCCTCATTGCACTAGTGTGACCGAGCACCCTCATTGCACTAGTGTGACCGAGCACCCTCATAGCACTAGTGTGACCGAGCACCCTCATTGCACTAGTGTGACCGAGCACCCTCATTGCACTAGTGTGTCCGAGCACCCTCATTGCACTAGTGTGACCGAGCACCCTCATTGCACTAGTGTGACCGAGCACCTCATTGTACTGGTGTGACCGAGCACCCTCATTGCACTAGTGTGACCGAGCACCCTCATTGCACTGGTGTGACCGAGCACCCTCATTGCACTAGTGTGACCGAGCACCCTCATTGCACTGGTGTGACCGAGTACCCTCATTGCACTAGTGTGACCGAGCACCCTCATTGCACTGGTGTGACCGAGCACCCTCATTGCACTAGTGTGACCGAGCTTCCTCATTGCACTAGTGTGACCCTCATTGCACCAGTGTGACCGAGCACCCTCATTGCACTGGTGTGACCGAGCACCCTCATTGTACTGGTGTGACCGAGCACCCTCATTGTACTGGTGTGACCGAGCACCCTCATTGTACTGGTGTGACCGAGCACCCTCATTGCACTGGTGTGACCGAGCACCCTCATTGCAGTGGTGTGACCGAGCACCCTCATTGCATTGGTGTGACCCTCATTGCACTAGTGTGACCGAGCACCCTCATTGCACTGGTGTGACCGAGCACCCTCATTGCACTAGTGTGACCAAGCACCCTCATTGCACTAGTGTGACCGAGCACCCTCATTGCACTAGTGTGACCGAGCACCCTCATTGCACTGGTGTGACCGAGCACCCTCATTGCACTAGTGTGACCGAGAACCCTCATTGTACTGGTGTGACCGAGCACCCTCATTGCACTAGTGTGACCGAGCACCCTCATTGCACTGGTGTGACCGAGCACCCTCATTGCACTAGTGTGACCGAGCACCCTCATTGCACTGGTGTGACCGAGCACCCTCATTGTACTGGTGTGACCCTCATTGCACTAGTGTGACCGAGCACCCTCATTGCACTAGTGTGACCGAGCACCCTCATTGCACTGGTGTGACCGAGCACCCTCATTGCACTGGTGTGACCGAGCACCCTCATTGCACTGGTGTGACCCTCATTGCACTGGTGTGACCGAGCACCCTCATTGCACTGGTGTGACCGAGCACCCTCATTGCACTGGTGTGACCGAGCACCCTCATTGCACTAGTGTGACCGAGCACCCTCATTGCACTAGTGTGACCGAGCACCCTCATTGCACTGGTGTGACCGAGCACCCTCATTGCACTAGTGTGACCGAGCACCCTCATTGCACTGGTGTGACCGAGCACCCTCATTGCACTGGTGTGACCGAGCACCCTCATTGCACTAGTGTGACCGAGCACCCTCATTGCACTAGTGTGACCGAGCACCCTCATTGCACTGGTGTGACCGAGCACCCTCATTGCACTAGTGTGACCGAGCACCTCATTGCACTGGTGTGACCGAGCACCCTCATTGCACTGGTGTGACCGAGCACCCTCATTGCACTAGTGTGACCGAGCACCCTCATTGCACTGGTGTGACCGAGCACCCTCATTGCACTGGTGTGACCGAGCACCCTCATTGCACTGGTGTGACCCAGCAACCTCATTGCACTAGTGTGACCCTCATTGCACTGGTGTGACCGAGCACCCTCATTGCACTGGTGTGACCGAGCACCCTCATTGCACTGGTGTGACCGAGCACCCTCATTGCACTAGTGTGACCGAGCACCCTCATTGCACTAGTGTGACCGAGCACCCTCATTGCACTAGTGTGACCGAGCACCCTCATTGCACTAGTGTGACCGAGCACCCTCATTGCACTAGTGTGACCCTCATTGCACTAGTGTGACCGAGCACCCTCATTGCACTGGTGTGACCGAGCACCCTCATTGCACTGGTGTGACCGAGCACCCTCATTGCACTAGTGTGACCGAGCACCCTCATTGCACTAGTGTGACCGAGCACCCTCATTGCACTAGTGTGACCCTCATTGCACTGGTGTGACCGAGCACCCTCATTGCACTGGTGTGACCGAGCACCCTCATTGCACTAGTGTGACCGAGCACCCTCATTGCACTAGTGTGACCGAGCACCCTCATTGCACTGGTGTGACCGAGCACCCTCATTGCACTGGTGTGACCGAGCACCCTCATTGCACTAGTGTGACCGAGCACCCTCATTGCACTAGTGTGACCGAGCACCCTCATTGCACTGGTGTGACCGAGCACCCTCATTGCACTAGTGTGACCGAGCACCCTCATTGCACTAGTGTGACCGAGCACCCTCATTGCACTGGTGTTACCGAGCTTCCTCATTGTACTGGTGTGACCGAGCACCCTCATTGCACTAGTGTGACCGAGCACCTCATTGTACTGCTGTGACCGAGCACCCTCATTGCACTAGTGTGACCGAGCACCCTCATTGCACTAGTGTGACCGAGCACCCTCATTGCACTAGTGTGACCGAGCACCCTCATTGCACTGGTGTGACCGAGCACCCTCATTGCACTGGTGTGACCGAGCACCCTCATTGCACTAGTGTGATCGAGCACCCTCATTGCACTAGTGTGACCCTCATTGCACTAGTGTGACCCTCATTGCACTGGTGTGACCGAGCACCCTCATTGCACTGGTGTGACCGAGCACCCTCATTGCACTAGTGTGACCGAGCACCCTCATTGCACTAGTGTGACCGAGCACCCTCATTGCACTAGTGTGACCGAGCACCCTCATTGCACTAGTGTGACCGCGCACCCTCATTGCACTGGTGTGACCGAGCACCCTCATTGCACTGGTGTGACCGAGCACCCTCATTGCAGTGGTGTGACCGAGCACCCTCATTGCACTGGTGTGACCCTCATTGCACTAGTGTGACCGAGCACCCTCATTGCACTGGTGTGACCGAGCACCCTCATTGCACTAGTGTGACCGAGCACCCTCATTGCACTAGTGTGACCGAGCACCCTCATTGCACTGGTGTGACCGAGCACCCTCATTGTACTGGTGTGACCCTCATTGCACTGGTGTGACCGAGCACCCTCATTGCACTGGTGTGACCGAGCACCCTCATTGCACTAGTGTGACCGAGCACCCTCATTGCACTAGTGTGACCGAGCACCCTCATTGCACTGGTGTGACCGAGCACCCTCATTGCACTAGTGTGACCGAGCACCCTCATTGCACTGGTGTGACCGAGCACCCTCATTGCACTGGTGTGACCGAGCACCCTCATTGCACTAGTGTGACCGAGCACCCTCATTGCACTAGTGTGACCGAGCACCCTCATTGCACTAGTGTGACCGAGAACCCTCATTGCACTAGTGTGACCCTCATTGCACTGGTGTGTGACCCTCATTGCACTGGTGTGACCCTCATTGCACTGGTGTGACCGAGCACCCTCATTGCACTAGTGTGACCGAGCACCCTCATTGCACTGGTGTGACCGAGCACCCTCATTGCACTGGTGTGACCGAGCACCCTCATTGCACTAGTGTGACCGAGCACCCTCATTGCACTGGTGTGACCGAGCACCCTCATTGCACTAGTGTGACCAACACCCTCATTGCACTAGTGTGACCCTCATTGCACTAGTGTGACCCTCATTGCACTGGTGTGACCGAGCACCCTCATTGCACTGGTGTGACCGAGCACCCTCATTGCACTGGTGTGACCGAGCACCCTCATTGCACTAGTGTGACTGAGCACCCTCATTGCACTAGTGTGACCGAGCACCCTCATTGCACTAGTGTGACCGCGCACCCTCATTGCACTGGTGTGACCGAGCACCCTCATTGCACTGGTGTGACCGAGCACCCTCATTGCAGTGGTGTGACCGAGCACCCTCATTGCACTGGTGTGACCCTCATTGCACTAGTGTGACCGAGCACCCTCATTGCACTGGTGTGACCGAGCACCCTCATTGCACTAGTGTGACCGAGCACCCTCATTGCACTAGTGTGACCGAGCACCCTCATTGCACTAGTGTGACCGAGCACCCTCATTGCACTAGTGTGACCGAGCACCCTCATTGCACTAGTGTGTCCGAGCACCCTCATTGCACTAGTGTGACCGAGCACCCTCATTGCACTAGTGTGACCGAGCACCTCATTGTACTGGTGTGACCGAGCACCCTCATTGCACTAGTGTGACCGAGCACCCTCATTGCACTGGTGTGACCGAGCACCCTCATTGCACTAGTGTGACCGAGCACCCTCATTGCACTGGTGTGACCGAGTACCCTCATTGCACTAGTGTGACCGAGCACCCTCATTGCACTGGTGTGACCGAGCACCCTCATTGCACTAGTGTGACCGAGCTTCCTCATTGCACTAGTGTGACCCTCATTGCACCAGTGTGACCGAGCACCCTCATTGCACTGGTGTGACCGAGCACCCTCATTGTACTGGTGTGACCGAGCACCCTCATTGCACTGGTGTGACCGAGCACCCTCATTGTACTGGTGTGACCGAGCACCCTCATTGCACTGGTGTGACCGAGCACCCTCATTGCACTGGTGTGACCGAGCACCCTCATTGCACTAGTGTGACCCTCATTGCACTAGTGTGACCGAGCACCCTCATTGCACTGGTGTGACCGAGCACCCTCATTGCACTGGTGTGACCGAGCACCCTCATTGCACTGGTGTGACCGAGCACCCTCATTGTACTGGTGTGACCCTCATTGCACTAGTGTGACCGAGCACCCTCATTGCACTAGTGTGACCGAGCACCCTCATTGCACTGGTGTGACCGAGCACCCTCATTGCACTGGTGTGACCGAGCACCCTCATTGCACTAGTGTGACCGAGCACCCTCATTGCACTAGTGTGACCGAGCACCCTCATTGCACTGGTGTGACCGAGCACCCTCATTGCACTAGTGTGACCGAGCACCCTCATTGCACTAGTGTGACCGAGCACCCTCATTGCACTGGTGTGACCGAGCACCCTCATTGCACTAGTGTGACCGAGCACCCTCATTGCACTAGTGTGACCGAGCACCCTCATTGCACTGGTGTGACCGAGCACCCTCATTGCACTAGTGTGACCGAGAACCCTCATTGCACTAGTGTGACCCTCATTGCACTGGTGTGACCCTCATTGCACTGGTGTGACCGAGCACCCTCATTGCACTAGTGTGACCGAGCACCCTCATTGCACTGGTGTGACCGAGCACCCTCATTGCACTGGTGTGACCGAGCACCCTCATTGCACTAGTGTGACCGAGCACCCTCATTGCACTGGTGTGACCGAGCACCCTCATTGCACTAGTGTGACCGAGCACCCTCATTGCACTAGTGTGACCCTCATTGCACTAGTGTGACCCTCATTGCACTGGTGTGACCGAGCACCCTCATTGCACTGGTGTGACCGAGCACCCTCATTGCACTAGTGTGACCGAGCACCCTCATTGCACTAGTGTGACCGAGCACCCTCATTGCACTAGTGTGACCGAGCACCCTCATTGCACTAGTGTGACCGCGCACCCTCATTGCACTGGTGTGACCGAGCACCCTCATTGCACTGGTGTGACCGAGCACCCTCATTGCACTGGTGTGACCGAGCACCCTCATTGCACTGGTGTGACCCTCATTGCACTAGTGTGACCGAGCACCCTCATTGCACTGGTGTGACCGAGCACCCTCATTGCACTAGTGTGACCGAGCACCCTCATTGCACTAGTGTGACCGAGCACCCTCATTGCACTAGTGTGACCGAGCACCCTCATTGCACTAGTGTGACCGAGCACCCTCATTGCACTAGTGTGACCGAGCACCCTCATTGCACTAGTGTGACCGAGCACCCTCACTGCACTAGTGTGACCCTCATTGCACTAGTGTGACCGAGCACCCTCATTGCACTAGTGTGACCGAGCACCCTCATTGCACTGGTGTGACCGAGCACCCTCATTGCACTAGTGTGACCGAGCACCCTCATTGCACTGGTGTGACCGAGTACCCTCATTGCACTAGTGTGACCGAGCACCCTCATTGCACTGGTGTGACCGAGCACCCTCATTGCACTAGTGTGACCGAGCTTCCTCATTGCACTAGTGTGACCCTCATTGCACTAGTGTGACCGAGCACCCTCATTGCACTGGTGTGACCGAGCACCCTCATTGTACTGGTGTGACCGAGCACCCTCATTGTACTGGTGTGACCGAGCACCCTCATTGTACTGGTGTGACCGAGCACCCTCATTGCACTGGTGTGACCGAGCACCCTCATTGCACTGTTGTGACCGAGCACCCTCATTGCACTAGTGTGACCCTCATTGCACTAGTGTGACCGAGCACCCTCATTGCACTGGTGTGACCGAGCACCCTCATTGTACTGGTGTGACCGAGCACCCTCATTGTACTGGTGTGACCGAGCACCCTCATTGCACTGGTGTGACCGAGCACCCTCATTGCACTAGTGTGACCGAGCACCCTCATTGTACTGGTGTGACCGAGCACCCTCATTGCACTAGTGTGACCGAGCACCCTCATTGCACTGTTGTGACCGAGCACCCTCATTGCACTAGTGTGACCGAGCACCCTCATTGCACTGGTGTGACCGAGCACCCTCATTGTACTGGTGTGACCCTCATTGCACTAGTGTGACCGAGCACCCTCATTGCACTAGTGTGACCGAGCACCCTCATTGCACTGGTGTGACCGAGCACCCTCATTGCACTGGTGTGACCGAGCATCCTCATTGCACTAGTGTGACCGAGCACCCTCATTGCACTAGTGTGACCGAGCACCCTCATTGCACTGGTGTGACCAAGCACCCTCATTGCACTAGTGTGACCGAACACCCTCATTGCACTAGTGTGACCGAGCACCCTCATTGCACTGGTGTGACCGAGCACCCTCATTGTACTGGTGTGACCGAGCACCCTCATTGCACTAGTGTGACCGAGCACCCTCATTGCACTGGTGTTACCGAGCACCCTCATTGCACTAGTGTGACCGAGAACCCTCATTGCACTAGTGTGACCCTCATTGCACTGGTGTGACCGAGCACCTTCATTGCACTGGTGTGACCCTCATTGCACTGGTGTGACCGAGCACCCTCATTGCACTAGTGTGACCGAGCACCCTCATTGCACTGGTGTGACCGAGCACCCTCATTGCACTGGTGTGACCGAGCACCCTCATTGCACTAGTGTGACCGAGCACCCTCATTGCACTGGTGTGACCGAGCACCCTCATTGCACTAGTGTGACCGAGCACCCTCATTGCACTAGTGTGACCCTCATTGCACTAGTGTGACCCTCATTGCACTGGTGTGACCGAGCACCCTCATTGCACTGGTGTGACCGAGCACCCTCATTGCACTAGTGTGACCGAGCACCCTCATTGCACTAGTGTGACTGAGCACCCTCATTGCACTAGTGTGACCGAGCACCCTCATTGCACTGGTGTGACCGAGCACCCTCATTGCACTGGTGTGACCGAGCACCCTCATTGCACTAGTGTGACCGAGCACCCTCATTGCACTGGTGTGACCCTCATTGCACTAGTGTGACCGAGCACCCTCATTGCACTAGTGTGACCGAGCACCCTCATTGCACTAGTGTGACCGAGCACCCTCATTGCACTAGTGTGACCGAGCACCCTCATTGCACTAGTGTGACCGAGCACCCTCATTGCACTAGTGTGACCGAGCACCCTCATTGCACTAGTGTGACCGAGCACCCTCATTGCACTAGTGTGACCGAGCACCCTCATTGCACTAGTGTGACCGAGCACCCTCATTGCACTGCTGTGACCGAGCACCCTCATTGCACTAGTGTGACCGAGCACCCTCATTGCACTAGTGTGACCGAGCACCCTCATTGCACTGGTGTGACCGAGCACCCTCATTGCACTGGTGTGACCGAGCACCCTCATTGCACTGGTGTGACCGAGCACCCTCATTGCACTAGTGTGACCGAGCACCCTCATTGCACTAGTGTGACCCTCATTGCACTAGTGTGACCCTCATTGCACTGGTGTGACCGAGCACCCTCATTGCACTGGTGTGACCGAGCACCCTCATTGCACTAGTGTGACCGAGCACCCTCATTGCACTAGTGTGACCGAGCACCCTCATTGCACTAGTGTGACCGAGCACCCTCATTGCACTAGTGTGACCGAGCACCCTCATTGCACTGGTGTGACCGAGCACCCTCATTGCACTGGTGTGACCGAGCACCCTCATTGCACTGGTGTGACCGAGCACCCTCATTGCACTGGTGTGACCGAGCACCCTCATTGCACTAGTGTGACCGAGCACCCTCATTGCACTGGTGTGACCGAGCACCCTCATTGCACTAGTGTGACCGAGCACCCTCATTGCACTAGTGTGACCGAGCACCCTCATTGCACTAGTGTGACCGAGCACCCTCATTGCACTAGTGTGACCGAGCACCCTCATTGCACTAGTGTGACCGAGCACCCTCATTGCACTAGTGTGACCGAGCACCCTCATTGCACTAGTGTGACCGAGCACCCTCATTGCACTAGTGTGACCCTCATTGCACTAGTGTGACCGAGCACCCTCATTGCACTAGTGTGACCGAGCACCCTCATTGCACTGGTGTGACCGAGCACCCTCATTGCACTAGTGTGACCGAGCACCCTCATTGCACTGGTGTGACCGAGCACCCTCATTGCACTAGTGTGACCGAGCACCCTCATTGCACTGGTGTGACCGAGCACCCTCATTGCACTAGTGTGACCGAGCACCCCTCATTGCACTAGTGTGACCGAGCACCCTCATTGCACTGGTGTGACCGAGCACCCTCATTGCACTGGTGTGACCGAGCACCCTCATTGCACTGGTGTGACCGAGCACCCTCATTGCACTGGTGTGACCGAGCACCCTCATTGCACTGGTGTGACCGAGCACCCTCATTGCACTGTGTGACCGAGCACCCTCATTGCACTAGTGTCGACCCTCATTGCACTAGTGTGACCGAGCACCCTCATTGCACTAGTGTGACCGAGCACCCTCATTGCACTGGTGTGACCGAGCACCCTCATTGCACTGGTGTGACCGAGCACCCTCATTGCACTAGTGTGACCGAGCACCCTCATTGCACTAGTGTGACCGAGCACCCTCATTGCACTGGTGTGACCGAGCACCCTCATTGCACTAGTGTGACCGAGCACCCTCATTGCACTGGTGTGACCGAGCACCCTCATTGCACTAGTGTGACCGAGCACCCTCATTGCACTGGTGTGACCGAGCACCCTCATTGCACTGGTGTGACCGAGCACCCTCATTGCACTGGTGTGACCGAGCACCCTCATTGCACTAGTGTGACCGAGCACCCTCATTGCACTGGTGTGACCGAGCACCCTCATTGCACTGGTGTGACCGAGCACCCTCATTGCACTAGTGTGACCGAGCACCCTCATTGCACTAGTGTGACCGAGCACCCTCATTGCACTGGTGTGACCGAGCACCCTCATTGCACTAGTGTGACCGAGCACCCTCATTGCACTAGTGTGACCGAGCACCCTCATTGCACTGGTGTGACCGAGCACCCTCATTGCACTGGTGTGACCGAGCACCCTCATTGCACTAGTGTGACCGAGCACCCTCATTGCACTGGTGTGACCGAGCACCCTCATTGCACTAGTGTGACCGAGCACCCTCATTGCACTAGTGTGACCGAGCACCCTCATTGCACTGGTGTGACCGAGCACCCTCATTGCACTAGTGTGACACCCTCATTGCACTGTGTGACCGAGCACCCTCATTGCACTAGTGTGACCGAGCACCCTCATTGCACTGGTGTGACCGAGCACCCTCATTGCACTGGTGTGACCGAGCACCCTCATTGCACTAGTGTGACCGAGCACCCTCATTGCACTGGTGTGACCGAGCACCCTCATTGCACTAGTGTGACCGAGCACCCTCATTGCACTAGTGTGACCGAGCAGCCCTCATTGCACTGGTGTGACCGAGCACCCTCATTGCACTGGTGTGACCGAGCACCCTCATTGCACTGTGTGACCGAGCACC
>JAWQFJ010005250.1:17500-24242 GCA_034096865.1 Theodoxus fluviatilis
GGTGCGGGGTGGAAGCTAGGGTGGTGCGGGGTGGAAGCTAGGGTGGTGCGGGGTGGAAGCTAGGGTGGTGCGGGGTGGAAGCTAGGCTGGTGCGGGGTGGAAGCTAGGCTGGTGCGGGGTGGAAGCTAGGCTGGTGCGGGGTGGAAGCTAGGCTGGTGCGGGGTGGAAGCTAGGCTGGTGCGGGGTGGAAGCTAGGCTGGTGCGGGGTGGAAGCTAGGGTGGTGCGGGGTGGAAGCTAGGCTGGTGCGGGGTGGAAGCTAGGGTGGTGCGGGGTGGAAGCTAGGGTGGTGCGGGGTGGAAGCTAGGCTGGTGCGGGGTGGAAGCTAGGGTGGTGCGGGGTGGGGGTGGAATGATTCCAGGCAAGGTTCAATATGTGCAAAGTTCCCACCACAGTCCACAGTATTCCCGGCTTCATTTACGACAGAGTTTTGTTGTGTGTGTGTGTGTTTTTTTTTGTTGGCGACGAAAGAAGCCCAGCTGTGTCCAGATGACCCGTGTTCGTGACACGTTTGTGTTTTGCAATGGCCTTTCCCTTGACTTCACTGACCGCACATCCCCGGATACCCCCCCCCCCCCCCCCCACCCCACCCGTCCATAACATTCTGAAGGAAACTGAGTGAGTTTTTCCCCCACGAAAATACTCTGCTTTGAGCATCCAATATACTTCCTGCATCTCTACCTCTACTTCCTGCTTCTACACCTTCCTTCGCCCCCACACCCACGCCTCACCTCCACGTCCACCCGCAACCCTCGCCTCACCTCCACACCCACGCCTCACCTCCACACCCACGCCTCACCTCCACACCCACGCCTCACCTCCACACCCACGCCTCACCTCCACACCCACCCGCCACCCACGCCTCACCTCCACACCCACGCCTCACCTCCACACCCACGCCTCACCTCCACACCCACGCCTCACCTCCACACCCACGCCTCACCTCCACACCCACGCCTCATCTCCACACCCACGCCTCACCTCCACACCCACGCCTCACCCCCACACCCACGCTTCATCTCCACACCCACGTCTGACCTCCAAACCCACCCGCCACCCACGCCTCACCTCCACACCCACGCCTCATCTGCACACCCACGCCTCATCTGCACACCCACGCCTCACCTCCACGTCCACGCCTCACCTCCAAACCCACCCGCCACCCACGCCTCACCTCCACACCCACGTTCCACCTCCACACCCACGCCTCACCTCCACACCCACGCCTCACCTCCACACCCACGCCTCACCTCCAAACCCACGCCTTACCTCCACACGAACGCCTCACCTCCACACCCACGCCTCATCTCCACACGAACGCCTCACCTCCACACCCACGCCTCACCTCCACACCCACGCTCCACCTCCACACCCACGCCTCACCTCCACACCCACGCCTCACCTCCACACGAACGCCTCACCTCCACACCCACGCCTCACCTCCACACGAACGCCTCATCTGCACACTCACGCCTCATCTGCACACCCACGCCTCACCTCCACACCCACGCCTCACCTCCACACCCACGCCTCACCTCCACACCCACGCTTCATCTTCACACCCACGCCTCACCTCCACACCCACGCTTCATCTCCACACCCACGCCTCACCTCCACACCCACGCCTCACCTCCACATCCTCGCTTCATCTCCACACCCACGCTTCATCTCCACACCCACGCCTCACCTCCACACCCACGCCTCACCTCCACATCCACGCTTCATCTCCACACCCACGCCTCACCTCCAAACCCACCCGCCACCCACGCCTCACCTCCACACCCACGCCTCACCTCCACACCCACGCCTCACCTCCACACCCACGCCTCACCTCCACACCCACGCCTCATCTGCACACTCACGCATCATCTCCACACCCACGCCTCACCTCCACACCCACGCCTCACCTCCACACCCACGCCTCATCTCCACACCCACGCCTCACCTCCACACCCACGCCTCACCTCCACACCCACGCCTCACCTCCACACCCACGCCTCACCTCCACACCCACGCCTCATCTCCACACCCACGCCTCACCTCCACACCCACGCTTCATCTCCACACCCACGCCTCACCTCCACACCCACGCCTCACCTCCACACGAACGCCTCATCTCCACACGAACGCCTCATCTGCACACCCACGCCTCATCTCCACACCCACGCCTCACCTCCAAACCCACCCGCCACCCACGCCTCACCTCCACACCCACGCCTCACCTCCCCACCCAGCGTCACCTCCACACCCACGCGTCACCTCCACACCCACGCCTCATCTGCACACCCACGCCTCATCTGTACATCCACCCGCCACCCACGCCTCACCTCCACACCCACGCCTCACCTCCCCACCCAGAGTCACCTCCACACCCACGCTTCACCTTCACACCCACGCCTCACCTCCACACCCACGCCTCACCTCCACACCCACGCTTCATCTCCACACCCACGCCTCACCTCCAAACCCTCCCGCCACCCACGCCTCACCTCCACACCCACGCCTTACCTCCACACCCACGCGTCACCTCCAAACCCTCCCGCCACCCACGCCTCATCTGCACACCCACGCTTTACCTCTACACCCACGCTTCATCTCCACACCCACGCCTCACCTCCAAAACCACGCCTCACCACCATACCCACGCCTCACCTCCACACCCACGCCTCACCTCCACACCCACGCCTCACCTCCACACCCACGCCTCACCTCCACGTCCACCCGCAACCCTCGCCTCACCTCCACACCCACGCCTCATCTCCACACCCACGCCTTACCTCCACACCCACGCCTCACCTCCACACCCACGCCTCACCTCCAAACCCACCCGCCACCCACGCCTCACCTCCACATCCACGCCTCACCTCCACATCCACGCCTCACCTCCACACCCACGCCTCACCTCCACACCCACGCCTCACCTCCACATCCACGCCTCACCTCCACACCCACGTTCCACCTCCACACCCACGCTTCATCTCCACACCCACGCAGCACCCCCACACCCACGCAACACCTCCACGCCCACGCCTCACCTCCACACCCACGCCTCACCTCTACACCCACGCCTCACCTCTACAACCACCCCCGCGCGCTCCAGATGCCCCTCCTCCTGCACGCTGGAATACACTACAAGCCACGTTTTGTAACTGCCTTTTCAGAAAGACACAATTTTCCTGTGTTGTTGCAGATGATCAGGAAACACAATGCAGAAAGTAACTGCTGAACCCCACGTAAAAATCTGTCGAAATAAGTGGACAGTTTACAAGCTTAGAATAATAATTAATTAAAGCATGCTACACATTTTCTATAACTGTAAAACTTTAATGTTCGATTTATTAGAAGGTTTCATGTTTTGTGGGATTTGATTTGGGAGGATGGTTATCATTCGAACGTTGTCTACATGTCTTGTTCACCAGGACGAAAACAAACACCTCGCAATGACCTATGAAGTTTCAGGATTCCTACGCCCATCAAGTGGAATACCTCCTCCTCCTCCTCCTCCTCCTCCTCCTCCTCCTCCTCCTCCTCCTCCTCCTCCTCCTCCTCCTCCTCCTCCTCCTCCTCCTCCTCCTCCTCCTCCTCTTTGACCATCATCAGCCTTACCACTTTCTCGTCGACCTCCCTCTCCTACTTTTCCTCCCCCTTCTCTAACACCGCCATCACCATATTTTCTCTATTTTCACCTTCTTTTAGTGCGGGGTAAGAACAGACCACCATGTCTCCCTACAAGATTCATTAAAGGCGACTACGTCTGGAAAACGGGACTTCACTTGCTCTTACTTTAACCAGCTCTATTGAATGTCGTGGTCAGCAGCCTTACCTGATAGGCCGTACACTCCGTCTCTGAACTTCTACGCCTCTACTTCATGGTCTAGTTTTTCAAACACCGTGGCTACGAATGTTGCCCATACGATCATAGGACAGCATCCTGTCTATTCAGAGCCGAAACAGCCGAGGGAAGAACCCCTCGCCTTGCCTAATCGCTATCTCCTTGTATAAAGGAGTTTTGCGTCTCCAGGTCTGTTCCTAACGATAACGACGGTCCCACGCAGCCACGAAGATTGGCGAAAAGAGAGCGAAGGAGGACGAAAACCAGACGCAGCAGGAAGAACAAAAGAAACGAGGAAAACGCGAGGGAAAAAGGACGGGAAGACGAACATAGAGAAGCTGCACCAGCAAGAGCAGAAGTAGCGAAGACATGGTAAGAAGACCGAGAGGACGAAGAGCAGAGCGGTGGGATTAGGAGCAGCAGAAGCTCATTAGATGGAGGACAGAGGAGAAGCAGGATGGCAGGGAGGAAGAAGTAAAAGCAAGACAAGAAAACGTACAAGAGGAGAGACGCAGCAGCAGCAGGAGAAAGAGGAGGAGCAGCAAGAGGTGGAAGAAATGCATCTGGAGCGCGCAGGGGGTGGGGGGGGGGGGTGGGGGGTGGGGGGTGGATGTGGAGGTGGAGTGTTGTTGGAGGGCGAGTGAAGGGGTTTAGAGGAGCTAGAATGGAAGGACACATGAAGAAAGACGAGAATGTGAAGGACAAGGGATATTGTGAGATAAACGAAACACAAACAGAGATGCAGAGGACAGGCGGCCGACATTCTTTTCCAGCCTTCAAGCAACACGACGAAAGCGCACAGAAATTGCATAAGCCACGCCGGTGCTAACCAGCAGGCAAACATTCTCTGGGGCTTACACCCCACAATTGTGCACTCAGGACGTTTTCTTTTTTCTGTCGACCGTCGTTGTTATTTTTCGTTTATGCGCAGCGGGTACATGGACACCTATCTGAATTCTACAAGAACTTCGTTCTGGTTCATTCTTCAACATCCCATCAGGAAAACCAGTTTCAACCCTTCTCAAGATTTTCTATTTGGGTCTCTAGTTAGGAAGAACCTAAGCGGTGAATGAGTCTAGCCACACGCACACCTGTGCGCTCTCACCTGGTGCCGCCAATCACACGTAGGTCTGCCCACATTACGTTCCCATCAGTCCCACTGCAAGAGGTCAAAGGCAGGGCAAAATTTCTCCACAGTGGCCGTTGCTTTCTCAGCACGAATCGAAACCGTTGTACAAATACAAGGCCATAAAGGCAAAAGCGTTAGGAACAGCTCGAGTGGTGATAGTGATAGTAGTAGTAGGGATGAAGGCAGCAGAAGCTGCAGTAATAGTAGAAGTGGTGGTGGTTTCAGTAGTAGTAACAGTAATAGTAGCAGAATAAGCAGAGCTAGTAGTAATTACTAACAGCCATTGCAGAAGCAGTATTATCCCCAGCTTTTGCAACAAATGCAGTAGTAGTATAGTAATAGTAGTAGTAGTAGTAGTGATGAAGGCAGCGGTAGCAGCAGCGGTAATAGTAGAAGTGGTAGTGGTGGTGATGGTGGTTTCAGTAGTAGTAGCAGTAATAGTAACAGAATAAGCAGAGCTAATAGTAATTACCAACAGCCATTGCAGAAGCGGTGTTAGCACCAGATATTGCGACAAATGCAGTAGTATTATAGTAATAGTAGTAGTAGTAGTAGTAGTAGTAGTAGTAGTAGTAGTAGCAGAGATGAAGGCAGCGGCAGTGGAAGTGGTAGTGGTGGTGGTGGTGGTTTCAGTAGCAGTAGCATTAATAGTAGCAGAATAAGCAGAGCTAGTAGTAATTACTAACAGCCATTGCATAAGCAGTATTAGCACCAGATATTGCGACAAGTGTAGTAGCATTATAGTAGTAGCAGCAGCATCAGTGGTAGTAGTAGTAGTAGTAGTAGTAGTAGTAGTAGTAGTAGTAGTAGTAGTAGTAGTAGTAGTTGCAGCAGTAGCAGTAGTAGTAGCGGTAGTGGTAGTTATAGTTGTTGTTCTTGTAGTAGTTGGTATTGTATTAAGTTGTGATAGTTGTTGCTGTCGTCGTAGTAGTAGAAGTAGTAGTGGTAGTGGCTATAGTAGTGGCAGTAGAAGTAGTAGGAATAGAACTAGTAGTAGTAGTAGCAGCAGCAGCAGTAGTACTAGTAGTAGGAGGAGGAGGGGAGGAGAAACTGGTGGAGGAGGAGCAGGACGGAGGGGAGGGAGAGGAAGTGGACGGGTGGGTGGGGTGAAGGAGGAGGAGGGAGAGGAAGTGGACGGGTGGGTGGGGTGAAGGAGGAGGAGGGAGAGGAAGTGGACGGGTGGGTGGGGTGAAGGAGGAGGAGGGAGAGGAAGTGGACGGGTGGGTGGGGTGAAGGAGGAGGAGGGAGAGGAAGTGGACGGGTGGGTGGGTGAAGGAGGAGGAGGGAGAGGAAGTGGACGGGTGGGTGGGGTGAAGGAGGAGGAGGGAGAGGAAGTGGACGGGTGGGTGGGGTGAAGGAGGAGGAGGGAGACGGAGAGGATGACCGGGGGATGGCTGTAGGGAGGAGGAGGGGGGCCGGTGGTGGCGGCGGAGGAGGGTGTGTGTGTGTGTGTGTGTGCGCGCGCGCGCGCGCGTGTGTGTGTGTGTGTGTGTGGAGGGGAGACCTATGAAGCAAGAAGCAGCAGGGTGAAAACGACTGTTGATGATGGAATTGCTACACCAGCGTCAGAAGCTATTTCTCTGTAGCCGTCATCATCAGCAGCAGCAGCAGCACCACCACCACCACACCACCACCACCACCACCACCACACCACCACCACCACCACCACACCACCACCACTACACCGCCACACCACCACCACCACCACACCACCACCACTACACCACCACCACACCACCACCACACCACCACCACTACACCGCCACACCACCACCACCACCAC